>JAQGAO010003535.1:0-16812 GCA_034697705.1 Ommatoiulus sabulosus | reverse complement strand
GGAACTGAAGAATAATGTTAATTTGAATTTTCCCTCCATTGAGTTGCCACCAGAGTGGAGCCACTTAACCAACTTCCCAGTGAATTGTGGGATAAGAAGGATTGGAGGGAAACCTGCTTTAGACCAAGTTGCTATTTTCATTGCTTGCTGTTTCAACTTACTGTATCAGTTCTATACTAAAGTTAAATACCTTAAACATTAAAGTTCAGTAAAATTAAATATGACAGAATCCTGTCTGTACTTCAAGTTAAACCCCACAGATACTTACCTAAGAGATGAAGGAGAAGATGGAAGTTAGTGGATAGGTGCTCGTCGGACGTCTTGTCCTTGGGAGTCCAAATATACGGCAGTCAGATATGCAGAGACGATAATTAAATCCTCATTGGTAATGGGATTGGAGGAAAGGATTAGGACGTCATCTCCGAAGATGATTAATCCCACGTTGGGAAGTTGTACCAAGTCTAAATTGGAGCGTACGATGGGAAGTTCCTCGAAGGAAGGGAAAAGTATAGTGAAGAATGTTTGAATACACCCTTGAATTGGCAGATTCTGATCCATTTTATTGATGCTCAAGAATGAATTTAAAGTAACATGGCACAAACTCTTGATATCAAAGATCCAAGGATAAGAGGAGTTAAATATAACTCGTGCAAAAGTCTAAGAAAAACTGAACAAAAATCCCAACTTGGGAGCAGATCCCTATTTTCAAGAGTAAATGGCGTTAAAATATCACAGATTTGAACGATGGAGAAGCAAATCTTGCTCCCAACGAGGTAGCATTAGGCTGAACAAAAAAACGACTGATAAATGCAAGAAAATTAGAGGTTCGGTATGGGAAAAGCCAATGATCGTTTCCCTTTTTAAAACAATCGAAGGGAAGTCCTGAATTTTGATAGGAGTCAAGCGTAAAAAATAGGAACTTAAAGGGAAAATGGATTTGATCGGTTGACGGTCGAATAGGAGAAAATAAGAGTTTTAAAGAGTTTTCGAGTCTACTACATGGGAAAACTATGTTCCACTACAAGGGCAATTGGTCCCGATCTGAGGAAAAATTCTTTTCTTTCTGAAAATTCGCTTGATATTCTTAATTTCAGGAACTTCAAAAAATGAGCATAGGCGATCTCACGTTCAACGATTCACGAACGAATGAGAGGCAAAATGGAACGAATAATAAACGACCATAAAAGTTGCATGCGCAAACGATTGATAAAATCTTGAACAACAAGCTAATAAAAGTCATTAGCTATGCAAAAGAGGAGAGAGGTTGCCTTTTATGGCAAGGTAAAATGGTACGTTGAATTTCCAGAAATTAGGCTCGCTCTATATCTCCCATGCGACTGGGAGTTCGTTAAAATTTTGAAGTTGGAGATGAAAGTTTAAAGAAAAAACGGGGTCAAGACTTACGAGCGCAATGGCGATGATGCAAGTGCGTACACTTCCCATGGGGATAGGTCCTTTCAAAAACGATGACTAAAAAGTCTCCTTATTCAATTTCACGATAGCCCACGACGATCAATAGTCAAAGGTGCGTAAAAGGCATCTTTGACAAAAAAGTTTCAAAAAATACAATTAAGAACGATGCAAAACTCGCTTAAATATACTTTTAAATTCTCTTCCTCTTTTATCTGTTCTTCTTTCTTTTTGGCACCTCCCTCTCTTTCACACGAGTGATCGTCAATTCGTAGCTTGCCAGCACCTGCCTGGTGCTCCTTGTTCATCCAAATATGATGGATGTGGTATGATGATTCCGTCCGTTACACCCCCCCAGATGGTAGATGTAATTGAACATCTCAAAGGACGGACGGATCAAGGGGTAGCCACGGTTGCAGGTTGCTACTCGTAGTCGGGCATTTCCGTTCTGAGCTTCATCACCTTGAGGACAGCCATGTCTATGTCGGACATGGCCCCATTGGGGTTGACGTTCTTCTTGAAGAAGCGTCTGAAGGGTGGGATGCAGTAAGCTCCGTTGGCAGGAGTCGAAGCAACGTGCGTTTATGATGCACCAGAAGCATATCTTGGTTTTCTGCAACGGTCTTAAAAAGTCCTTCAGTTTAACCCACAGATGGTAATCGCGGTCACGTTGGACTGCATGAAGATATGTGGTCTCAATGGGCTTGGCCTCTAGATTTTTCACCTTGTCCAGGTAGGCTGAGTGACGCTCTTCATTAGCAGTAACGGCGTAAGGAACCCGAGGGCCGAATTGTATGTAGAGAAAGTCCTTTCTCATGCCTCTGGACCATACGGTCCATTCTCGCTGAGTGCAGTTTGGGGCACCATATGGGTAGGTGCTGCGACAGCCTTCGTAGAAGCGTTTGATTTCTGGGAGCCTGATCTCTTTAGCCAAAACTGGACGTGGCTCCTCAGCTGCAACTGGTAGTTGCGGAGCTGGTGGCGGAGGTGGCAAATTTGCAGCTCGAGGCGGTTGGTGTGCTGAGGCTTCAGCAGGCTGTGCTCGGTTGCGTCGTGATGGTTGGGCGTTGGATGAGCCGACGGATGAGAATCCAGGAAGAGTGCTTAGATTGAGCAAGGGTTTCGGGCGTTTTGAGCAAGGAGTTGGTAGTGTGTCCATTACGACGTTCTCTGCTGACGCAACGACTGCCTGGGATGCCTCGTATGACGGTGGTGGCGTGTGTGAAACTCTGGTTTCCTTGACTATGTTGCAGAGAGGATCTTTCTCGACCAGTGTACCCATGACCATTGGTGATGCTGTCTCTGAGTGAGTCTCGGTAGTGCTGTGGTAGGAGGAGGAGGAAAGGGTTTCCGGGAAAGGTGTGGGTAGGCGTGGTGGGCTGGGATGCATCAGGTCGGCGTCGAAAGGGGTATCGATGTCAAGGATCGGAGTACTGGCTGAGGCTCTCGTGGAGGTTTCACGAACCGGAACGGGTGCTGTGCCCACCTGTGGAAGTGTGGTAGGATGTTGATGAAAAGCAATAGGGTCTGAGGAGTAATGATGACGTTGTTGGGTATTATGGTGGGGAGGAGGTGGAGAGAGAGATCGGGTTGTGCGACTTACCGTTTGGCATTCATAGGATGCGGCCAAGACATTCTCGATGTCATTGATGGTGCATTGGAGAAGGAAATCGTTGTCCGCCGAGTCCGAACCTTGGCCAGTGTTTTCCGAGGACTGTATGGATGTTGAGGCCAGAGAGATATGCGATGTACTAAGTACTTGAATGGCCGTGTCCAGGACTCCGACTCGTTTGCTGTAGGCCAGGAGTAATTTATTGAACATGCGGCACGCCTGCGCAAGTCCCCTCGCAAGTTTCTTTCGATAGGTGGTTTCACTATGGACGGCCTCCATGAGAATGCGAATATGGCGTTCGGTGTACGTGATTCCCGACCCCGATGGAAGTGCGAGGATATCGGTGTTCGCCAGTTCGGGATTGTTGAGGTCGTCCTCGTCCAATGTATCCACTAGAGGTTTGAATGCCAGGTACAAGTATGATAGGGCGGTGGTTACCGCCGAGCAATCCCAAGTCTTCAGAGTTGGATTGTCCTGTAGGTGAGCAAGATCGACAATGGGACCGTCGTCCAGAGTGTCGAGGATGGACTGTGGTGTGATCGGCTGGAATCTAGAGAGAGATTCTGGTGGTTTTCGTGTCTTCATATCGTCAGTCATAGAGTCGTCAGCCGACGAAGGACAAGTGGAGTCGTTTTGGTCCTGAAGGTACAGGCTTAGTTTGAGCATGTGAAGTAGTTCTTCAACTTTTCTGGCGTGTTTGTCTTTTTCGTGTGAAGACATGGCTGGAACACTATGAACAAAGGAAAAACTTAAGAGAACCGCGTGAGCTTCGCTCGCATTAGAGAAGTTGGTATGACGCAATGCGTGTGAGATGTCTCTTATATAGGTAAGGGAGAATGAGCGATGATTGGATCGGTTGAAAAGTGACCCGAGCCAATAGGAGGTAGTTGTCAATGAGTCACTCGGTCGTTAGGTAAGTGCTAATGACAGTGCGCGCCCTCTGGTTTCCATATGACGAGGGTCGTTCGCATCGATCCGTAAGTAAGGGTCATTCAGTCAGTGTAGGGAGACGATTGAGGTGCGATGACCAGTTTAAGTGCGACGTTATTATCGTCTTGCGGTTCGAGATTTTTAAAGAAGGGTGGATGTAGGACATCATGAAACCGCGGTGCAAGAGAGGTTGGTAGACCCCTTTTTAATAGGATGTGTGCTGCACGGCATAATTTATATGCAGTCGTGCATTCGGAGTTGCGACGTTGTGGGTATATTTTGTTTAGTTCGGTTAGGTCGTGGAAATGTGAGATGGTAAGTAATCGTTGAAAGTATACGAAGACATGAGTGGGGTGTTTGTCTTGTTGAACGAGGTATTCAGTAGTCAGATAAAAGAATGCGGAAACTACGAGTGGACCGAAGCTGCAGTTGCAGTGTGCAATTTGTGGAGACAGGTCTGTGATGGTAATGGCGTGGAATCTTGATGGTAAATTGATGATGCGTCCTGAACGGCTTGTACGGGGAGGGGGTCCGTCTGTGTGGGTGGTCATGTCGGGGACATTAGAGGTGTTTGCAGTGAGTGGATGAATGGCGAGGGGCAGTTCCGTGGCGGAACAGGGTGAAATCAGTATGTTAGTGTGTACCGGAGTAGACGATGTGTTGTCTGAGTCCAAAGGAGGTGAGCTTTCAGGAGCATGATTCCCTTCGACCGGTTGTTGGACATCTGGATGAGGACGCCATCGAGTGATGTGTTTTGCATTGTACTGGCCTAAGGAGGCATTCCTGATGTCATCCCATATCTCGAAGGTGGTGGGTGATATAACTTTGTGGATTCGATAGGTACTGTCTCTTTTGGGGGCTAACTTCGCTGTGAACCCTTTTTTGGAGGAGCTACGAGCCTGCGAAGATAAGAGTACCATGTCCCCTTCATTGAAAGTTAGGACAATACAGGAGGCGTTATGTAAGGTTCGACGTGTGTCTTGTGCAGTTTCCATGCGACTCTGTAATTCAAGCATGGAGGAGGAGATTTCCGCCAAGAAGTCCATGCAGGAGTTCTTCAGGAAGGATGGATCATGGCAATATGCATGGAATGATAGAATGTTGTCTTGAGGGGAGCGAGGTGAGCGACCTAAAGTTGCTGTGAAAGGAGAAAAGTTAGTAGATGAATTTGTGGAGGAGTTTAAAGCCCACCTAACGAGTGGAAGATGTCTGTCCCACGAGTCGTGTAGCAATTCCGCAGCGATGGACAGTTTTGATTTCAAGTCGCGATGTTTCCTTTCCACTAAGTTCGCTTGTGGATGATACAGGGCGACGTGTTGTAGAGTGAAACCCATGGCAGCGGCGGCTTGACGGAGAGTGACGGATAAAAACTGTGGGCCATTGACCCACCGTACTGTGCAAGGGGTGCCGTACCGAAAACAGACCTCGAACATCAGAAGTCGCATGATGGTGTCTGCAGATGTGTCACTAATCGCAAATAGTTCCAGTAAGCCACTGGTCACGTCACATACTGATAGTATGTGTGTGCTCCCGAACGGGGTAGTCGGAAGGGGGCCTACGATGTCTATTGATAGAGTGTCAAAGCGTGGTGGAACGGGGGTGATGAATGTGGGGTTGTGTCAGGTTGGTTGGATGGTTTGTACTTCTGGCAAGTTGTACAACTATTGACATGATTGGTGACGGAGCGTTTGAGGCCTACCCAATAGTATCATTGTAGAATCCTTTGCATAGTTGCAAGAATGCCTGGATGCCCCGCTGTTGGGGCATCATGGTTCCAACGTAATATTCTGGATCTTAAGGATAGAGGGATGACCAGGCATGGTTCATCTGAGTCTAGCATGTGCAGGCAACCGTATAGGATGCCATGGTCCAGTGTGTACCCTCTACCGAGGTAGGTGCGAGTGTCCATGTTCTCATCAGGTGCGTCATGTTCTAGGGCTCTCATTATTGCAGCACATTCGGGGTCAGCAAGTTGGAGTGCGCGGAAGTCATGACCAGTGAGTGGTTCCTCATCAAGGAGGAAGGAGTGAATGAGGACCACGGGTTCCTGTTTAGACTCTCGGCGCGGAAGGAGGTCTGCTAAGACATTTAGACTGCCTGGAATGTGCTTCACCTCAAAGTTGAAGTGCTGTATAGCCATGACCCATCGTGCCAGTCGTCCAGTTGGTGTCTTTAGTGTTAATAGCCACCGCAGCGGACTGTGGTCTGTGTGAACTACAAAGTGTAGGCCATCTAAATAATCAGAGAATCTCTTCATCGCCCATATCACGGCTAGGGCTTCTTTTTCGGTGGCCGAGTAGTTTTTCTGGGCCGGGTTTAGTGATTTTGATGCATATTCGATCACGTGTATGTCCTCGCCGTTCCCTTGTGAAAGGACCGCGCCAAGGGCTATGTCGCTTGCGTCTGTGTAAAGGTGAAATGATTCTTTGAAGTCAGGTTGACGCAGAATGGGTGCCGAGCAAAGAGCGCTTTTCCGGGCGTTGAATGCGTTGGAGCACTCGTCTGAGATGATGAAAGGGGTGTCCTTTTTTAGCAGATTATGGAGGGGGGCCGCTAATGTTGAGAGGTCCTGAATGAATTTACCAAACCATTTACATGAAGCGAGGAAGGATTTTAGTCGGCTGACATCTTTCGGGTAAGGTAGGTCGAGGATGGCCAATACTTTCTCAGGGTTGGGCAGGATTCCATTAGGGGTGATGATGTGGCCTAGATATTTCACCTCAAGAGCCACGAAGCGACACTTGGTGCATTTGAGAAAAAATTTGACCTCTTGAAGTTTGGATAGTACACGAGAAACTTCAGAGATATGGTCATTGAAGTTTAGACTTGTTAGGATTAAGTCGTCTTGGTATATCTTTGCCGTTATGTCTGGAATTTGGGAGAGAATGGTGTCCACTACCCTCTGACAATGTGACAATGTTGCGAGCACCCATGGGCATTCTGGTGTAACAGAATGTGCCCATGGGAGTTATGGTGGTGAAGTACTTCTGGCATGAATCAACAATAGGGATTTGCCAGTAGCAACTGGTCAGATCTAGAGTGGTCATATAAGGCATGCCTTTCATTTCTGTGAGTAGTTGGTCTATCCGTGGAAGTAGATAAAGATCAGGGACGGTTACTTTGTTAAGTGCTCTGAAGTCAGTCACAAATCACATGTCTTCAGTAGAGTCGTGTTGAGGGACTAGAAGGGAGGGAGCTGCCCATTCAGACGTTATTGGGCGAAGGAAGCCCCTCTTGAGGAGATCATTGATTTTGTCCCGCATTTGTTGTTTTCGTTTGTGGGAGCAGGTGTACAACTTAGATGCTTGTGGTTTCGCACCCTCGGTTATGGAGATTGCCTGTGGTTCAACTTTAGCCGCTCCTTGAGGTTCATTGAAAATGTTGACATAATTTTCCAATAGTAGGTTAAAATTGTTTCGTTCGTCATGTGTTAATGTGGAGCCTTCGTCCTTGCGAATATGGATGGATTCGATGGTAATGGGGCAAAGTGTCATGAAGGAGAAATGAATGTTAGATGGAGGGGGGAGTGATAGAAAGCGGATGGTGGGGTTGGCATCAAAGGACCATGAGTTGCTGGAAAGGTGTAGGCTGATCTTGGCGTCCACCAAGAAGTCTGCACCCAGTAGCATGGAGGCTTGTGTGAAGGAGGGAATGATAGAGATGGTAAGTGAAAGGGTGTGATGGTCCATTTCAACTAATGTGGTGGCAATGAAGGTAGAGAGTGTGGAGGGAAGACGATCAGCGAGGTGTACGGTGCGTGAGACTGGAGTCATGGGTATTTTCATGGAAAAAAAATAGCTTGTATAATAGCCCACCGCCCATGGAAGTGGAAGCTCCCGAGTCCATGAGTGCCGTGATGTTTGAGCCTAAGATTGAGCAATTAACGTAGATGAGTGAAGAGGACGATCATAAAAAATCCTTCAGCGGCGATGAGAGATCGATCATGTCTGTGTGTGTGGGTGCCGCGCAGCTATTCGGGCATCCGTGGGGAGGTGTTAGGTTGCTTCCGCATATGGGGCATAGGGGGGTGAGGAGGTGAGGGCAGGAAATGTTGTAGATGGCGGAGTCGCTTGGTTGTTGAGGAATGGTGAGCATATGGGTGGTGGTGGGAAGGGAATAGGGTTTTGGGTGTATGATGTGTATTTGTTGTTCCTCTGATATTTTGGTCTTGTGTCTACCCAATTGTCTGAGTCAATGAGTAGACGTTCTTCGTATAAAGCTAGATCCCAGAGTTTTTGTATGGAAGTTAGTCTCTGCTTGTCGATGCAATGACGTACTTTTGGGTGTAAGGCGCGATACATGACGCGAGCATGGTATTGTTCGTCCTCTGGGCTGGTTAACGTTGCAAATTGGTCCATAAGGTAGTTAAAAAATTCCGCTGTTGGTTGACCATCTTTTTGAGAGATTCTATCTAGTCTGCTGAGAATGGTAGCGTCCGAATCAACGTGAGCATATTTCTGTCTTAAAAAATGAATCGCTTCGTGGAAAGTGTGAATTCTTGCTTGCATGGTGGACCAACATGTCCGAGGTTCACCTTCTAAAAGGAAAAGGAGCGTGTCATATGCTTAAGAGTCGGTGGGGCCGATTTGAGTGGCCATGGCTGTAAAGGTGGCTTGCCAACCCCGGAAGTCTCCTTTCTTTCCATCGAAACGTCCCAGGGTTTTAAACCTCCGGGAGATTTCATAGGGGGTACCCGTGATTTGACGAGATGGAGATGGTGTTGGGAGAATGTTGGGTGGTGTGGATGGTCGAGAAGATTTGCGCCTCGGGGACCTTGAGATGGGAGTGGAGAGGGGACTGTGTAATGTAGCACGAAGTGGAATTGGTGGGGGTTTCTCAGGGGTTGTGTGAAATGACTGGTCTGAATCGGATGAAGAGAATGATGAGATGAGTGAAGCCATTGGTAGGGGATCCTGTGGTTTGGTGCGACGTTCAGGTTAAATCCAGTCCTGGAAAACCTGGAGCTGCAGAGATCTTAAAAGTTCAGGGTCCATTCGCAAACTTTCAAATTTTCTCAGTACAAAATTGCTAAATTCTCATTTGTCCGAGGACATCTTCACAACGTTTTTCACGTTTTCTCCAGAGCAAATTTGCAACATCTTCCACGTTTTCCCAAGTACAAATCTTCCACATTTTCAACCGTTTTATAGTACAGATTTGTATAATTTTCCACAGTTTCCGAATAGAAATTTGCAAAATTTCCAACAGATTCTGAGGACAAATTGGCCAAATTCTGAACTTTTTCAGAGTACAAAATTGACGTTTTCCGAGTACAAATTTGCAAAACTTTCAAATTTTTCCGAATACATTTTTTTTTTAAATTTCGGACGTCCGAATGGGGGAAAGGGGAAGGGTAATTTGTGTTCAAAATTTGTGTTTGGGAAAAGTGAGAAATTTTGCAAATAAGTATTCGGAAAACCTTGAGAAGTTTGTACACGGAAAACGTGGACAATTTGGCTAATTTGTACTCGGAAAACGTGGAAAAGTTTGCAAATCTGTATACTCCTAAAATGTGGAACATTCTCAACTTTCTCAGAGTACAAAATTGACGTTTTCCGAGTACAAATTTGCAAATCTTGCAAAATTTTCCGAATACAATTTTTTTTTTAAATTTCGGACGTCCGAATGGGGGGAAGGGGAATACACCCGGTGCACGAGGTGTATCTAGTTGAATAAGGAACGTAGGGTGCACCCAATTTAGTGAAGTATGCACCATTTCCGAGCCAAACGGAACGGGTGCGGAAACGTGCACCCGGTGCACGCCGCGGTGTGCACTTTTTGGGTGAGTCGAATTCGCCATTAGTCACGTAAACCCGAACTTGACACCTGTTGGTTTTGATGTAACGTTCTAGAATGCGATTCGATCATCCTTGTTTACAACCTTTGCAACGCCCAACTCATTTTCGAGCCAATGAGCGCTAACGTGCGCCTCGGGATTAATCCTCGTTCGATGGTTGCCTAGGCGACGAGAGGAACGCTGACAACGAAAAGAAAGAAGGCTTAAGGCTGAAGCGCCTTTGCATCAAGATCGGGAAACGAATATAAACGAAAACGCGGGGGAAAATGCCGAGTCGCACGAACGCGTTCATTGGCTCGTTCCGATGCCCTCATCCGGAATCGTTTTTTAGCGCTAATTATTGAAACATCGTACACGAAGTCCACGAAATCCTTCCTTAAAAATGAGACAATTTTGTATTCTGAAAATGTTCAAAATTTGTGCGCGGAAAACGTGGAAAATTTGTGCTCGGAAAACGTGGAAAATTTTGCAATTTCTGGACAATAAACGTCAAAATTGATGTAAATTTGTACTCGGAACGCGTGTAAAATTTTGCAAATTTGTGCTTGCAGCACATGGAAGATTTTGCATATTTCTTTACGGAAATCGTGAAAATTTTTGGAAATTTGTACTCGGAAAATGGGCCCTGATCTAACCATGTAGAAATATCAATTTAGGATCACCATGACTGCGTGGAATTTCAAAGAGTTTTTCAAAAAATAAATATTTTTTACAGATATTTCTAGTCATTTTTAAGTTCTCTGACTTTTCCAAGTTTTCCAGGTCTGGAGGATTTTTTAAGCCATTATGTAAAAAACATATGGGAAATTGTGTGCGCGCCAATTTCTTTAATAATTCATACGTTGTCTGTATACTTCATGAAAACATGAAACCACCTTTATTTGACTATAATTTGGTCAAGCTCTACAACTTTCTAATTGACACTATAGCTCCATCTCCAACTGTCCTTAACATATTAGCAAATTTGTCCGATGCGGGGGCGTGGAGGACCATGACTTTTTGTTCAAGGTCATGGACAATATTATTTTCGAATAGCCTTGAGTTGACATATAAAGAGATGTGAAGGATTTATCCACCTATTTAATTTAGTTTCAAAGATTCAATTTTTTTGTAGGTGCATTTTGATAACACGTTGTCCTGCACATTTGCTTCAAGTAGAGAAAGAGATGGTAAAGCATGATAATCATTTAGATAGCTGAATATAGATATAATCCTCTTTTTTAATTGCACTGATTAAAAGTCTCGGTGGTTCCGAGGAAACTTATCAGAAATACTGAAATAGTACATCTTGCATGACGAACAGAATTTCAGATAAATATTAAATATAAATACTTCGCATGTTCACACAAATAGCACTGTTTATTTCACTAATGAAAAACATAATGAGTTTCTATTTACTTTGTTTGCTATGCGTTTTACAGTTGGCTGTGAGTGGATCATCCAAGAACTTTCACCCCAGGAATGAAGATGTGAAAACTGGACGAAATAACCTCGCCGATATCGACTCATTCATAAAAATCTATGCAACATATTGGGATTACGTAGATGGGCACATAATGGCGTATGACTGTGTGGACAAAACTGTTTGTGATACATATGCTGGCTCTATAGATTTATCTGGTGTACTCAGGTACTACGGATTGGACTTTCAGAACGCAGCGCGGGCAATACAAATGATTTTGGCTCAAGATGAAGATTTTCCAGACGAGCACATTGGAAAAATCCATCTTCATTTGGACGATATATATGCCCAACCATTTGGGACAGTGATAATCGGAAACACCGGTGGAGGTGAAAATTGGTTTTCCGTCATCCAGTTTATTGAATACATTCCAACTGGATTGCATGACTTGTATTTCACTTTTTCAACTGACTATTATGGCAGTTATGTTGTGTATCTCCAATCATTTAGATTCTTTCTAGTTGTTTAATGTCCATCTACCCTAGATGAAATGAAGTATTTTATAATGCAAAAATGTAAAGTAATGTAATAATGTAAAAATGTGCGAGAAACATAATTGTACACTCAAAAAAAAAAGATCCAAAGGAGTTCAATGTGAAAATGACGTCATTTTCCCCCAAAAAAGTTCTATATAGAACTAATCTAAAAATATCTGCTAATCCATATGCATTGATCGACCTCCAGGCCGTCCATAATTTACGTAGACACATTTTTACCACTTTTTAACTCATTCCCCCTCCCCTAGGTGGACATTGGTAGACAATTATGATCCCCTTACAGGCCTTACTGTATTTGCATGTACACTGCATACACCCCCCATTGCTATGACTTTTTTCTGATCTTTCCAGGATGACAATTTTGAAAATTAACAGAAAAAAATTCAAAAAATTAAAAAACAATTGCATAAAAATATTTTTAAAGTTTGACAATTTTGCATTTGGAAAATGTTGCAAATATGTACTCGGAAAACTTGGGAAATTTTTCCATTTTGTCCTCGGATGTTCGGAGAACGTGGAGAATTTGGCTAAATTGTACTCTGAAAATGTGCGGAATTTAGCAAATTTGTCCTCGGAAAAAGTTGGGAAAGGTTTAAATTTTGTCCTCGGAAAACGTGGAAAATTTTTGCAAATTTTTACTCGGAAAATGGGATCTCAACAACATGGCTACGTTGAATTTCCCTGACTTTTCAAAATAAGCCATTCTTCCCTGAGAATGATAAACATATGAGATTGATAAACCAAAATAAAGAATAGTCGACACGGGACTCGAACCCGGCTCCATGCACTCAGCCATGGCCCTAGCTCGATATGAAGCAAACACATCGATCAATTGTGGTAAAATGTAAACATGATGGCCTTGAGCATCGTTTTAGCTTGGCAGGATAAAAGTAAACATTTTAACGAAGAAAATCCATTGTTTCTTAATTACTTTACGCACCAGTTTATAGCGGCATATCCCAACCCAATATCCATTTACCAATTAAAACAGCAACGAGAGCAGACTGAGACACTCTTAACCAACATTTTCGAAGCAAAATCCAGAAAAATATCAAAATGCCGAGCATCAGCGATGTCTTAGAGCCTTACTTTTTTACTTTTTACTTAATGGGGGTGAACGTTTACCCCAATGACGTCAAAATTAAATTTCTTTCAAAATTCTTGCATTATGCAGGAAAATGCTGGGTGCCTTTCGTCATTTTGAGTTTGGGCGTCTTAACGTACATTCATCTTGATTTTATCGTTGACACCCCTATTGTTATATTTTTTCCAATGTCTGCATTTGTTTATTTTTATAACGGTGTATTTCTGCACGAATCACAAACGAGGCCTTGAAAAATTTCGCACAAAATTGCTTTGCTCTTTCGACTCGTCGCACGAACCATCCAAATTTTTTACATGTTTCGCCAAAGTGGCCTTTTACTTTTCTGCAGTTTTTTTCGCCGTTTCTCTCCTTGAATTTTTTCAAAGACTTCTTGAAGATTTCAAGTTTTGCTACGGTGAAATTCCAAACGTAGGAATCGTCCGTGCGTTATTTTTCGATATGCCATGTTGCGTTTTGATAGAAATTATCAAGTCGATGATGTACCCCAACTTTCACTTAATTTTGCTCCCACTATTTTTTCTCATAATTCTGCAACTGCACTTTGCCAAATTGGTGACGGAAAATTGCAACGAAGGCAGTGAGAAAAACTTCATCGAAGTACACGCGTTAGTAGCCTCGACGAATAAGATGCTGGATGCCATATTTTCTCCTTTTCTGTTTCTGTGCTATTACTCTGCCATATTGTTATACGTGAATTGGTTCGCAATAGTGAAATTTCTCGTGTGTTACGGCCTACAATTTAACAGTTTAAATAATGTGGACGAGATCGCTCTTGCTGCTTTATTAATATTTCTCCCTTTTGCATCAAACCGTTTGGAAAAAAAGGTAAAATATATGCAGTGTGCTCGTCAAAAGTCTGTTCGCCCCCAACAAGTTTCTTAACGGGAGACAAAATGAAAATTGAAAAACCTTGCACTCTAAGAAATAATGGTAAAATCAGGTGTTTTGTAACACCCTAAGGTATTTGCTTTCCTCTTTTGAGGTATATTGAGTTGTTTAAAAATATTTTAGTATTTACAAACACCTAATGATTTTTACTTCTGAACTCCTAAAAAAGGCGTTTTGAACAAAAAAACGTTGAAAAGGTGCTTTAATATAAATACCCTTTATGGAAAACCCAGGAAAAGGTACAAATAGTCAGGCTCTCTGAAGCGAGTCGAGATAGCTGAATGGCAGCGTGAGGTATCCAGGAATGGTAGGTCGCAGGATCAAATTCCGGTAGGTTTCCACATTAAATTTGGAAAAAAAAACTGTTTATGTATATGGCACATGATTACTATGTATGTTTCAATTTACACTTACGGTACACACCGAGGAAATCTTGGTGACGTTTATAACTGGAAATGGCAAATTTTTGAAAAAAACAAAAAATAAACATTTTTCATGGTGTTTTGGAACACCTTTTATGGTATTATGGATGAGGTATTCCATAAAACCCTATCTCAAAGGTTTTTCCATAACGCCAAAAAAGATGGAGTATTTGTGACGAGACAAAACACGTTTTCTTTTTGTTCTATAGTACCTTTATTTCTCAGAGTGTGGTTTGCGCAATTTCATGGTGCAAAAATATGTGACCTTTGACCACGTTTTCAACGTCAATCAGACAGGAATTACTTGTAAGATGCAAAATAGACCAATGATTAGATATTTAATGTTCTAGAGGGGGATACTATTAGTCTAAAAAGGCTTCATTTAGTATTAAATTACCTTATGTGAATTTATGTCACGTTTCTTGTGATGGACGTAAATGCACTCCTGTACAGCTTGGAAGCATTGCAGTCAAGTCACGTGACCCATTGTCAAGGAGCTTTCGGTCCTATGCGTGCGAAGCAAATGTATTGCATATGGGGTTTATTTGCAATCAGAGATGCATGAACACATTGCCAATAGCAACATACTTGCCTTTGGGCATGTTCTCTGTGCTTATGCAAATGTATGTACACAGACAGTATGAATAGTATTTGACCTTAATAATGGTATTTCAAGTGCATTAGAGCTGATAGAAGACACTTTTGAGCACCTTTTTTAGAGCCTGCAACTACAGGTATTTGGCTTACATGGTTTCCCAATACATGTATTTATATTTTTCGAGGGTGCTCTACAACTTTCTAATGGACTTTTTTCTCACTTCTAACCACAGTTTCATTTTCGGACCGAGAGCCCCTTGACATGGGTCGCGTGACTTCACTGCAATGCTTCGAAGCTGTACAGAAGTGCAGTTACGTCCATCACAAGAAACGTGACATAAATTCACAGAAAGGCATTTTAACACTAAAAAAAGCATTTTCAGACTGATGGCATCCACCTCTACAACTTTAAATATCTCACCATTGGTCTATTTTGCATCCTTCAAGTACTTTCTGTCAGAATGACCTTGAAATCGTGATCAAAGGTCACATATTTTTGCACTATTAAATTGCGCACCCTGTGGTTCCTATATGTCCCTTTAATAGAATTTTCATTATGTCCCCCGTTAAGAAACTTTTTGGAGGGAACAGACTTTTTATTCATGCTGTATATTGTATTTATAATTACATATACATATACTGTATTTTATTTGGATTTTAAATCCGTTTTTCTTTCTATGAAGATGAGATCTTTACTCGCTTGTCTAAACCAGTTTTTTGACAATGAGTCAGAACGGACAATGGACAATGCCGCTGTCATCGTAAGTATATACTTGTTTCATAATTAATCTCTTAGTTATTTGACACATTTTTGTTGGATTTGGTAAGCTTTTGATATCTTTCTCTATCGATTAAAACTTACCTTAAAAAATCTAGCTTGAAATCTTAGGATGGCCATATAATTGTATAATAGAAATAAGATATTGTGAGTATACAGTTGGGTGTCATTTCGGCTCATTTGGGTTATTGAATCAGATAATATGTCTTTTGCGGAATACCTGCCACAAAGACTCATTGTCAAGAGATAGGGGAGTGAGGGGTAATTGGGCCACCCTAAGGAATAATTGCACCTAGCGTGTTAAAAAAGAACATTTTCATGCTGATAAATAAATGCACAAAACGCTTCTTTTGGTAAGTGGTCTTCCAGTTAGATCACTAAATTTCTAAATGTTTCGTGTATTTACAGAGGAATAAAATTATTTGCAAAATGCTTGACTTGGCACCATTACCCATAGCTACAGGGTAATTAGGACATACACTTGGCCCCATTACCCAAGATGAGTAAATCGTTAATTTCATAGTTAAAAACATCTAAACATTAATGACAGCATTAATGACACTTTGAAAAATTTCTTCGCTCCAAGATAACTTTTTGGTTTTTCATTTATACACTATATTTACCCCATCTTTAGCGAATCTTTAGCAAAAAAGGAGAAATACATTTATGTTTAATTTTTATTTTACCTAAAAACATTGTAGGCTACTGCATATTAAAAAAGTAAACAATAAAATTTAGAAAAAAATGCAACAACATTTTCTAATACAATTGTATGCTAATTGGGCAATTGGGCTAAAGGCCTGATTACCCCAATTTGAGCGCATCGAGAAAGCAATTTATTTCTTCCTAATTATTGGAAATAATTATAAATCATTAAGTGATGTTTTCGTCCAGAGTATACCCTTTACTGTCAATATAAAAATGTTACTCAAACCTATTAAAACGCATCGTTACTTACCATTAATTGGATCCTATTTGGGTAGAAGAAAAGTGGCAAAAACGAAAAAATGCTACCAATTCCTTCATTTTCTTTTTTTAAATCTAATAGTAATGGGCATGTAGCCCATGTAGACCAATAAGGTACACCACTATCTAATTAATGATGTTTTAAGCAGTTTTTTCTAAAACAGGCATAGATAGCCCCATTACCCCGCATGGCCCAATTACCCCTTGCTCCCCTAGAGATTATTCTCTGTGACATACAGATGAGACCCATTATCGAGGAAGTTTTTCAGTAAAAATATTTCTGTTCTTGTCCGAGTAAATCTAATTTAATAATAGTTTACCTATAAATAATCTAAAGGATTTATTTCT
>JAQGAO010003534.1:0-16813 GCA_034697705.1 Ommatoiulus sabulosus | reverse complement strand
CAGGCGGAACATCTTCCATCACGAATGTTGGACGCTTGACATTCGAACCTCGTAGGTTCGAATTTCAGCCAAGCGATGCTAAGTTGGAATTAACGTTGGAAGGTGTTCGTAGCATCGTCTGGCGCCGGCTTATGATTCATGTTTATTAATGATTAAGGCATTGTTTTCATCCATGTGAATATTGATTGCAATGAATCCCACGAGAATCCTACGCCGAGAAATGTGATTCCATATTAGTGGATGAGAAAAGACTGATAGCAAATTATAAATGACACCTTATTAATCTTACAAAATTCAATTAATGTCCAAAATCCGCATTAATAACACTCGAAATAATTAAGAAAGGAAGGCAATTCGCAAACTAAATTTTTTTTTTTTGAAAAAGCATGGCGAATATTTTTCAATAATCAATAATAACAAAGGACAGTTTTTAAAATGAAAACGCAATAGAAAAAATTATCATTGACACGAAATTTGAGCAACCAGTTTGTTACTTCTTCAAATCCCTCCCATTCGAACTTCCATTCCCATAAGAGCAAACCAGAGAACCGTCTCTAGTCGATAACCTTGTTTGTAGGCCAGGAGACCGCATTTTATGATGAAAGCATGTCTCAAACCTGACGAAGCCTTTCAAAATTTTGAAAATGAAAAAGAAAAGTTTTATTACGGAAGAATACAAACAGCTGTCAAACTGGAAACGGCTATCTTGAATGTCTTTTGGTTGAAAAATAGAAGCATTTCTGAGCAACCTAGTCTTATCTTAGCATTGGTAGAACGCATGTCCTAGTCGGGTTTAATTACTTCAAACAACGTTATTTGTTCATTTTTTTTAAAGAGAAAACTTCTTTGTCATATATTAACATTCAAGCTCGAGGATCAATTTGTTCTTTTAACCAATTCCAGTCAAAGCTTCACTCATACAATTGTATAACCAGTCATTTTATGCAATATTTACATATCCTATAAATATTTCATTTTTTTATTTCAGTTATCGTTCTATGCGCATCCCCAGACACCGTGCGAAACATCATGTTAGCAGCTGCCGATTTAAAAATGGTGGACTCTGGAGAATACGTCTTTTTCAATATTGAGCTTTTCGGAAGGTGAGTTAAAATAATTTCATATTAAATTCGAGACTGAAATTGCATTGGACCCCCCTTAGAGCCCTGGCTCATGGAGTAACATTTTCTCGTGCTTTATGATAAGCAGATATTTGAAGCTAAAAAGTGCTGAGCATCTGTTCAGCATCACCGTGCCTTTTTAATTCAGTTCGGAGATAACTTCAATCGAAAACCAAATCCATCATAGTTTCGAACCATTAGTTTGATAGGCAATTATTATGCTCAGAAAATCGAACCCTTATGCTTGCATTTGGTGTAAATTTATGCTCAAAAAATGACAAATTAGTCAAATATTGATTAGGACAAAGCCCAAGAGGACTGCAGATCGCACAACCATACCGCAATAGTTGACAAGATAGGAAACATCTGAGCAAGTTTTATTGAAATTGAAAACACGAAAACTATTATCAATGAAACATTGAGCAAATATACTTGTTTGAACTTTTAATTCAGCTGTTTTCACCATTACATTTTAATTGATTTCCAATTCTACTCATTTCCATTAATTAGAAACTTTATTTATACGCTGTAAAAATGCAATCAGAGGAATACGATTGAGTGTAATTCCCGAATGCGCACTTGCACGCGTCTGTTACGTTTTTTGGAGCGAGTTCAATTACGAACTCTAGCAGAAATTAGAAGTTTACGTGGTTTTTTTCTACTATTGTAGCAATACGGATAATCATTTTCCGTGGCGTCGAGACAATGACACCGAAGAAAACAACCAGAAAGCGAAGAAAAGCTACGAGGCCTTAATGACGGTGACATCAAGGACCCCAACAACGGATGAGTACAACGATTTTTCAAAAAAAGTCAAGCAAAAGGCCAAAGATGAATTCAATTACGATTTTGGAAATGAAACAGTAAAGACACTTGTTTTCTTATATAAGTATAGAAAGTTATTTGCAATTTAGAAGGTTAAGTTTAAAACCCATATCTTGGAGCATTTTTCCGTCTCTATTCCCCATAAGAACTGCACATTTCTTTATGATGCAGTTTTGAAAACGAAAATGGAAAGGCGCAAGAGTCAAATTAATACAAGGACTGCAGTAATAAATAAAACACAAACCCTGAAACCATTCAAGAAGCATTTTTCAAAGGACAGTAATATGACAGTTCTAAACAAAACTTGCCCATGTCCCAGTTAGACGAAGGTAAATTAACGTTTCAAAATGAGTTCCAACTATAGTACCAACATTATACATATTTTAAACATAATCGAATTTGTACTATGTTCTATATTGCCCTAGAAACATATGCAGTACGTGAAGTTTGTAATGAGCAGAATTGTAAGCCCTATACCTTAAGTAGGTGAATACAGTACAGTTTTGATTAAATCTTAATCAGATTTCAAGTTCTAAATCACCAATTAACATCTTCATGAATAAATTACCCAGCCTTAATCTTTCTTTTGTTGATTAGTTGACTAGATAATTTAATTAAATTCTAAACATGAAACAGGATAATATTGCATTTTTTGCCCCCTTTGTCAAATTAAAATGTACAGTATACAATACTTATCCATCACCCTGAACCTAACTAAAGAGTATAGCAAGACCTTTAGCGCGCTCTGAAAATCTTTTATATACGGTAGCTTTGTACAAGTACTTGAACAAAAAGTACTGGCTTTTAGGTGAATGGCTTTTATTATTTTGCTCCGGAACAAAATAATAAAAGCCATTCAACACCCTGTTGAAACAAATGCCTAAGTAGCCTTGATGTAATAAATAATTTGTAATGTGTCCGGTACACATCATGTGTGATCTTGTGGACCTGATCTCGCGATCTTGGTAAACACGGTAGCCTACTTCTGACAAAAATCTAACGGAAAGGGTCAAAATTATTTCACCGAGACGCTTAAGGCAATACAAGGCGAAAACAAGAACTTAAATCGTTCCATTTAAATTAGTTTTCTAGATACAATGTTTTCGCACTCATATTTGCCACGTTCCTTTAAGCGATTTAAATATTCTTTACCTAAAATCAGATCAATTTAGCAGGTCTTAAGCTAATAAGCTAATATTTAAATACTGCATGATGCAGTCAGTATTCCAATTTGACCGAATTTTACTCCATTTTGCAATCTTCCATCAATATTATTTCCTTTAATATCAATTTTCAAAGCAAACAATAATTGCATCATTGATTTTTTTTATAATTCATACATATTTAATAGGAAGACACCGATCATACTCAAAAAGGTCATATTAAAATCATGAGATGCTGCAAGCTGTATACATTATACATGTACATGTACATTTTTTATAATCCGCTGGAGTGCTACTCTTGCGCCGTAATGCATTTTTGTACATGCATTGTGACATACAGTATATTACTATTCCAAAAACTGAATATTCATAAGAGACAAATACTGTATGTCATTATGGGACAAATATGAATCGCCAGTTGATGCAGAGGAAATTGGAAAATTCTGACCATACAATTGCAAGAACCTTTCTCCAGACCAAAAATCGCGAATAGTTTAAAAAAAATTGAAAACATGGTTGCAACATGTTAAACAACACTCAATGTCAATACAATAATTGATAAAGAGACGTCACCAATTAAATGTGCTAATGCTCACTATATGGCAAAACGAAGCAATCCCTATGATAGTTAACTTACTGGAAATGGAACAAGATATACAAATGCCTAACTCCGAGCATGTACCAGTACAAAGTATTCCCATCTACTGTAGATACATGGCGGCATGTTGCACCACAAGCCTTTAATCATGGAGAAGATCTTAACACCGCTTTGGATCAATTAAATCAATTGAAGTAGCACTCGAGCTGCCCGTGCAAAAAGCCACCGCAATTTTCTGAATTGCTACAGCAATATCACGCTAGCAACATTGGTGGCTTTCACGAAAAGTTCATGTATGTGCATGTCCTCCTTTTCTATAGATGCCAGCACGCCATTCAGAGGAAGCAAAGCGCCACGCCAACGCTCCTCGACAAGAATCAAAATCAATCCCTGAGAATTTAATAAAATTCAAAATGTCGTGACCTATACGTAGGGTGTAACAAATGCAAAAGTTTTCTCGAATCTTCCTTGTCAACAAAATGTGAACATCACGGGTTCGGAATATATTGCATCGCGCGAGAATTCCAGCTCGCAATCGTGTTTTTACTCTCGCAATACGGGACACCATTATCGATTCCATCGGTGCCCCAATCCTAATTCACTTCATCAAACAAAGTGGTTTTCACAATCATTCTCATCACCGGCTCGAGCCAACTTTACGTTAATAATCTGAACATCCAATTCGCGCCAAAAATGGAAGGCCAGCCAACTCTCGAGGAACTTTCAGTTCGCAATATGCATTATTAATATAATGTACGTAATGATTCCCGACTTCACCCTAAAGACAGCGGTTCGGTTCCAGCACTGAGTGAGGTGGTTCGATAACTCCTTCCCTCCCCCATAATCAATACGCCGTTTCGCGAGTCCTCTTCGGTTATCTTAACACACAAATGAAGATCTAATGCAATTTTGAAGAGTTCTTTGGCATCGCAAGAAATGGCACCTTTAATAGGATTATGCAATTACGTGAGCCGCCGTTTATAACGCAAAGGCTGTTTGAGAACTAGCACCGCTTGAGTAAAGTAGGAAAAAATAGGAAGGCTCTCTACATTCTCGTGAATGTCATCGCCAAGAGTAGATTTTATGCTGCTTATATATTTGCAAAGATATGCATTGATGAGGTACATTATTCTGTAGCAGACAACTGGCATCATCGAGTGTTATGATTGGCAACACAGATTCAATATGCATGCATAGCGGCGTCATAACACAGAGATGTACGTGTAAAAATACAGACATATTCATTCGAAAATACAGCCTATACACAGACAGAGACTTTGCGAATCGCATTTTATCAACCGTCAACTCACGTGTGCATATACAGTATAAATCGACACGCTAGTTGATTTAAAAATGCACGAATGGATATCGACTTTTCTAAACAAATTAAAACATTTCCAATGCACACGTGATTTCACATGACCTTCGTAAAGCTTCTGTCTGAGCATCCAAACTGCAACAATAACACTACTTCAACTCGACCTTTGTAGCTGTCCTTAGCCGTTGCTTTGTATGCATGACATTTGAATTTATACATGTATCTACATGATATACAGTATAACATATTTCAGAGAATCAACATACATGTATGCATCAAATAATTTATCAGTGTTTAATTGAAACAGACCTGCCCAAAGCATGTTAATAGCAATTGGACACAATGAGAAACTCCCACTCTATATATTTTCACTTTCAGAATTTTTAAATTACAATTAACTACTGCACAAGATGTTAAACGAGCTTGATTCGGTCGTTAATACTCAATGGTACAATGCTTCAGAGCCCTTAATTGCACTTCGAGTATAAGAAAGATTCACCCGATATAATAAAATGTGTAATTCCTGCATCTTGTTTCAATAGGTGAACACATTTATAACTGCATTTTACGATGCCGTATGGTTATACGCCATCGCCTTAAACGAAACGCTGGAAGAAGGCTACAATATCAGCGATGGGGCAGTGATTACCAGAAAAATGTGGAGCAGAACATTCGACGGTAAGTATAGGAAATGCACTGAATTTTAGCATTTGAAATTCGCTCAAGCAGCATGCAGTTTATTCGTGAGGCAAATGGCGTTATTTCCGGTTCATTACGCGCTCGTTTCTGCATCATTTCTAATTATTTCCATTAACGCTGTGCAATGTAGGTATCACGGGAAATGTCAGCATCGACGAAAACGGCGACCGAAATGCCGATTACTCGTTACTGGACATGAATCCACAAACAGGAAAATTTGAGGTAAGTTTCAGCGAATGGGTCAACGTGTAAGTCCCATAAAACGAAATCCTGCTGCAGAAAAAGCCTCGTTATTTATATAACAACATTTAACGCCGAAAACACTGTATGTGATAGATCCCCAAAGGCGCTGCTTTTGTGTTGCCTTTTAAATTGCATCCCAGACTCATTTCGGATTACCTACAAAACAAAAGCACGTCTCTATCTAAGCTCATTGTACTCGTAGCTCCTACTTTTAGATCCACTTTAGCTTGAAATAAAGGAACCGAGCGAGGAAAATACATTATTTTTAGGCCTTAGTGTCGCATTTTAGCGCTGTTTCTTCGGTCTATAACTCTTCTACGCTTCGCTTTCAGGTTGTTGCCAACTATTTCGGAGTTTCCAAGGAGTTTGTCGATGTTCCTAATAAAAAAATTCATTGGTCGGGTGGACGCACAGAACCCCCACCGGACACCCCTACGTGTGGCTTCGATGGGTCAAAATGTCCGGACGATGGCAAGTGTGTTTATCTCTATATTGATCCGGAAAATAAACTCGGCTCTTCTGATCTTATTCTTCTAGTACTATATATCTGTTTTATTGATCCATTGGTTTCTTTGCCCTCTAGCATTCATTTTTGTTTACTCTGCAGGAATATTTTCATCTTTTCAAAATTTAACAATTGCTAACCACTAAGGGTTTGGCGAAGCCCCTTTTTAAGAGATTATTAGCTTAGCTTACTTCTCTATTTGCTTCGCGTTCTTTTTAATGTCCCGCGAGGTTTTGTGGTTTCGAATTTCTATTTACGCAAGATTCCAGAACGTGCAATTTTGAATTGCGCTTCTTATTTTTTAAGAATTACAATGTATAACGGAATAGAGCCTGTTGCCCTTATGATTTCAGCGATCCTAAGTAAATGTTTCCTGTTTTCATTTATGAAATAGCCAGGTTGAGACTAAGGTAAAATTATTAGAAGATTAGCTCGGCGCCACCATGCAATTACAACTTTAAACGGAACTTTCCTCCTCATATTTACTTAAAGAACTTAAAAGACTGGCAATCAATATTTTTCACCCAGTCCGCCACAGTCAATACGGGGAATTTCACGAACATTTCATTTGTCTACTTAGCGGGGGAGAGGGAAGGGGGGGGGGGGGAGGTTTTTTTTTATATTTTTTGTGCATGTTTTTTCAACTTAGCGTGATTTTGCTTCTTGCAATAGTTTAACTTAACTAGTATGACATTTTTTTACAATTATTAATTTTCATTAAATTCAACATTTGTAATGGATGTTTTTCTTTCCAGCTCGTTTCCCGGAATACGGTATCGTCAGTATCGTGTTAAGTACCGTGGTGTTCATCATGTGCGTTGCGTCCCTCTTTATTTATCGGTAAATGCTACTTTCAAATATTTCTTAGAATGGCTCGTAAGTAACATTAAGGTGTCTGTTTGTGCATATTATTCCGCGTGAGACTCGCCGCAAACTTAAGACTGCCACATCACCCTAATGCGTCGTTGCGCGAAGGATATTCATGTCATTGCATTCAATAAGCGACAATGGCAAAATATAAAGCAAGGGGATAATATTATCTTAACAAAGAAAGAATTTCACGTGTAATTAAACAAGTCGCGATACGGCGCTGGAAGGGTGCATACAACTACACAAATAACTCGAAGCCTCGATTAAATAACGGCATCCGGCCGGCAAACATTTACATATTTCAGACTTTTGTTCTATATCAAGTAATTAAGTAGATCACCACATATTTCATAGGATTACGCCAACTGTTCTTGCTGTATAAGATAACAACTATAATGTGGGCATATCTTTCTAGATTTTAGATCACTTCACATTTATGCCGACAAGATAATGCTCGGGTTACTGCAAACAAAAGAAGTCAAATTTGTTGAACTACAACGAAATCCTGAATAGTTCCACGAAATTATAGGGTTAAATGTAGGGCGAAAGTGGAAAACATTCGGTGTATATAATTTTCACAAGCAGACGACGTCGGACTGTCCCTGTCCAAGTCGGCCTTAATTGAGACCATTATAGATAACTTTCACAAGCAGACGATGCGTGCTGGCTCCGCCTAGATCAGACATTGACAGTGGGGTACTTGTATGCTATTTTTACTGTGGCAAAAATGATTGCCTTAACTTTGTGCAGACACATATATAAAACTAATTTTTTCAACAGCATCAACAAAACGTGGAAACAAAAAGCATTTAATTTGTTAATTTGAAAATGTTCCTTCAAATGTACTGTACAATAAGTTACTATAAATGCACGCTCGTATTCATCATTTTAAAAAAAATCGTATTTACAATGGAAATCTGAATGTTAATACTAGAACAGACAGTCAGTTCTAGATCGTAGAGATGTCCACCATTTAGAATTCCCATCTTTTTGTTTATTTTAACTGCTGTATAAGTTTACGCACAACAAGCACACAGTGTACACCGAGCCACATTAGCCACGCCCACGAGCTGAGTAACGTCATGTGCAAGTTATCTATATAGCTGATAGGGTGACTCCAACTCGCTCGTTCTTCGCAAAACTATTAGACAGGATATCTACACTCATGTCCAAAAACTAAACATGATTTATACAGTATATACTTGTGAATACTGGGCAATTATGCTTACATGTAGCTTTTGGACATGAGTGTATGCTGTGTACTAATCTTCAATCGAATGGTCCTCATTCCTCAATATGACTGAACTGGGAGAAGCCAGGCCGCGTGCTATGACCACCGAGTAATATTAGCCACGCCCACGAGCTGAATGACGTCATTTGTACATTATCTATAGTACATTGGTAGTTATTCCCAACTACGAATCATTCAGGGTTTCAAAAGGCTGTAGCATTGCACGATTTTAACCGACAAGCATGTATACTGTAGAAGCAAACAACGAAACATTCAGAAGACAAGGATCGAGTCAGCCCAGTTTTCGCCATACATTCTCCAGAGAATAAGCGAAAATTTAATCAAGTATTTTGGGCCGTGGTAGTTGATGTCATAACAGATGTCAGCATAACTGCATGCGAGCAACAAAATGCATGCCTGCATTGGACATGAGATTATCGAGGGTACAGTTGAAAAAAATGAATACTTCTCGCGTCGACAAATTGACCATCTTCAGGGAGTTTTTTATGGCATTTATATATGGCTCGAAGCTCTGAAACTGTACATCGCATCTGTCTGACATGCAATATTACCACGAAAGTAATCCTGGAAGCTTTAGTATTCAATTTATCTCTTATATCGATGCAAACCAAGTTCATACAGTCGAACCCTGATAAGTGAAAATCGACCCGGCATCGAAAAAATTTCCACTTATCCGGTTCTTTCTTACCGGGTTTTTGCGTGATGCGCTCAAATTATATCAGTTTTTGTCCAGATTGGTCAAATACGGTATATAAAACTAATTCTTTCAACAACAACAAAAACGTGGAAACATGAGCATTATACAGTATGTTAATTTTTAAAATGTTTTTTCAAATTTACAATAAATCACTACAAATACACGTTAGTATTCATAATTTTAAAAATCTGAATTTTAATACTAGAATAGACAAGTCGGTTCTATAGACCGTAGAGATGTCCACCCTATAGAATTTCCATATATATATATATATATATATATAACTGCTGTGAGTTTACGAACTAGCTGTGAAAGAGTGCGTATTAAAATTTGTTTTTTCCTAAAATTTGATTTTTGAAATATGACATAGAATTACCTATATTTTAGATAGCAGATTAACATAGTGAATAATTAATAACACGACAGTATAATTATCATATAGCTAGAGTCCTAGAAATTTCATGGTTGAGGTAGCAAATCGGCCGATTTAATAGTGGTGTTAAAATGACAGGTTAAAGTAAATGAAATCTTGTTTTGACAAATTGGTGACGTTGAACTTCATGTTCTATGCTATAATTAACAAGATAGCGCAAAACTCTTAAACTTGACAAAAATGATTATGGATGAGGTACTTTTAGCGTACGTAATACTGTACATTTAAGATCGATAGCCTAAGTTTTGAAAGCATAAATTAAAAAAGGCAGGAACTGCTCTTGCAGCCAAGTAAGAGTAGATAACTAAAACCCAATTTAAATTTTATACATCTTTTCGAGATGAACGCTTCATAGTTTAAATAATGTTAGTATGTAGGGCTCCGAGTGAAAAAAAATGACGTTAAAAAAGAATATGTGAGTAAAATTGCATTTTGGTGGAAAAGACTCGTAGATCAAAATGTCTACGCTCAATATTGACCATATCACCATGGAAAGGAATTTTTAAAATATAGTTCGCATAAACGTTTTTCTCTATAATTAAAGATCCAATGCATTACAGAATAACCCGTTAACCGCTCGAAGATTTTTTAGCTATTTCTGAGAAAATGTGCGAACATCGATTTCGAGAAGCTCAGTTTGAGGTTAATTGGTGCTTGCGTGTTTGTTCAAGATAAAAACACTTTCCTATCTCAGTTATTGGCTTGACACTACTTGCGTCCTATACAGAAATGCCAGGCGCGACGATAGTTAGACTCAAACTATAGCGGTAATTATATCAAAACACACAAAGCCACTTTATGATATTACGGTAATCCCCCATCCAGCCTTAATCTCCTTTTATGGCTTATTTCTGGAAGAGAATCTCGACCTTTTCTACATTTGAGGCAATTAACTATCAGTAGCTTCACTCGAAGTGTAATTGGTGGAACATGACGCACCAATCGTATTCCGCGAACGCTTAACACGTGAATCCCAATAAGTCTCGTTTTATCACTTTCTAGGGTTTTAAAGTATCGTCCTTGCCACGCAGGCTAGAAAACAATAGCACATACGCATAGTGCGCAGCGTCCATCTTTCAGCAGAGAAACGTGGGCAAGAGTTTCAAATTATAACCTGGAAGAATAAACTCTGAATAAATCTACATCTCGAAGAAAATTGGGCCTAATATCCACAATTAATGCAAACATTGCAAATCTGTACCGTATACTTAAACTGTTTGATATTTGTTCTTTCGCTTAATTCCATAAATTTTACTCCTGAAAATTGAATGATCTATTAAATACACAATTGTTGTGACTGTCATGTGCAGATCACGCAAAATTTTAACAGCGATGTAGAAAGGGCATTTTCCAAAGACAAAACTTTTATTTCGAAAAAAGAAACGTAAAATATATAACATTTAAAGAATATTGGAAACCAAAAATAAAACGGAGTATAATCGAATTTGTAAAAAAATACTTAACTAGTGTTAAAAAGACATTTTAAACACTATATATTGACTTTTGACTTGTCACACAACACACATTTCTGAATAGGAATGACGTTAACTACGATTATGCATAAAATAAAACTCAATTTTATGAGTTCAGTTTTTTAGGAAGAAAAACGTAAATACCATTCAGGTTTAATCTAAATTTCAATGGTAACTGAATTAAAGAATATTTGTACTGTAAATTTACAGAAGACTGCTTTGATAAACGTGGAATTTCAAAAAATCTTTATAAGCATTTATTAGATACATGTACCATAAACCGGGGTGAGTTAAACTCTTAAAACTCACTGAAATTTTAAAAAGAAATGTACTGATATATTTTACAGATTATTGACTGTCCAATGAACAGTTTTGTATATTCTTTTTCAATTTTTTAATAATTCTATGTTTCAGAATATTTTTTAAAAAATGTGGGACAAAGTCATGCACCTCCACCTGGGGTGACTTTGTCTTACTTGTACTGTATGTCAAAAAATGCACTTTATTTTGCACAAATTCACATGAAAACTTCACAAAGTGTTTTAAGTTAATGCTGCCCAAACTATTTTTACAAATTAGTCAATCTCAAATACAATTACGCATATTTTTGAACAAAAAAAAAAATTATACCCAGGCTGGAATCGGGCAAAATTTTAACGTTGTCAAAGCATGAATCTTTTTTTTTTTTGGTGGACAAAGTCACCTCACGGCAGATAAACTTACCCCGGTTTATGGTAATAAAAATGGCACAGGTTTTCTGGTATTATTTAAGGAATCGAAGTGTACATGGTAGTTTCTTATTGGTATACTGTATCACCGATTATACGGAAGTACAAAATTCTAGTTGTTCTAGTTGTACATGTACGTGAACGACCCCAGAGGAAACTGAATATAAATTAGATTACAAGAATACGCGTTTGAAATACTCCGCGTGCATCACGTTTCTGCTAAATCCGATTTATGGGTCCAATAGGAATGGAACTTTTAGGGCTTTGTCAATAAAAACAAGTTGTCAAATTGCGAGTCTCATCTATCCACGTATACATGAATACAGTTTATCGCTCAAGCGTGTTCTAAAAGCCTGGTACTTTAAAGTTTTATCTAATACTAAACTAGTGCTGAACTAGCAATTCATTATCTAACCCAACGATATAGCGGTGTCTTAATGGGTTTAACGGCATTAAAACAGAAAAGCATTCAACGTGCTCGGGGTATAATTCATTTTATTATTTTTTGACGCGGCAAAACTTTCTTGGAATTACTAAAGCGATTTCACGATGGACAAAGCACATGCGGGAATGTTACCCAAGAGATCCATTTCATGGAAACGACGACCGCGGTTTGGTGTCTAGAAATGCTTAACCGAATAAGGAAGTTCAATAGTTGCTCCCCATAGGCTACCTGCGTTTTCTGCATAACCAATACGTGAAATCAGAGTCGATTAACTCCAGGGTCCATAAAAAAATAGTTCCTGTATATCCTTGCCATCCTGCTTTTCAATATCACGTGTAATTGGCCTCCGGATGATTGCTATATGCATTCAATAGATTTTGAACTTATACTACCAATATGGACTTTATTAATTTTAGTTGTTATTGCCTATTCATATTAGATGACTTATTATATTTCTATCGGGTTGAAGGAAAGAACTCGACCATTTTCATCAATATGCTAGGAATCAGTTGCTCAACTATTATTTATTTAAAGACATTGTTTGCAGTGTGATCCAAAACTACATGTACATGTATGTTACAACGCACAGGCCCCAATATTACGTATCTTTGGCTTTTTCCAGGTACAAAAAAGCCCACCCTAGAATGGAACGCATCAGTCTGATGGAGAGATGCCAGATTGTGGAATATCGATGCCAAAGCTGTAACATCATTGACGAGCAGATTATTCCCAACTAAAATGGCAGATGTCGTCACGTTGTACGCCTTAAATATGCCTCGACCTTTCCAAGAAACCCAACGAAATGCGATTGTACATCGCTGTCATTCTTGAACACAACATGAGTAACATGAGTATTTTGGATCACACTGTATTTCCATGATTTGTGTAGAATGAAGCCATTTGAGTTGAAGGAAACATAACATCCGATCTTCTTCGCGAAAGCATCGTTTCACTAAATGCCACCATGTGGAAGCGGCCCAAAGATGTATGCTTTACGGAAACTGACCAAATTTATTGCTAAAGTGGCTAAATGCCAAAGAATAAACTCGAGAAAGTCACGACTTGTAAAATTGCTCAGCTTAACAAACGTTTAGGATGTCAGTGGAATCAGTGCACGCGTGCATACATTTTCCAGTGAATCCACGCTGCGGGAGATCGGTTACTCGTGCGTGCAAGTCCTAAAATAAACGTAGAATCTCACTTAAATCATTAGCCAAGTAGAAAAAAAATCATTTATTTGCAATCATTGTTATGATTCGTTTCATGCGTGCCATCATAATAATCCAGACGCTTATATAGAATGTGCTTTCATTTCAAAAGGCACTTAATGCAATTTGCGGTATCTCGCGTGTTCTTTGCGTGTCAGTAATTTGAAAATCTAGTCATAGATGTGGTGTGAACCGTACATCGATGTCATAGTACAGCTTTTATTTTCAAATTACGTGTATGTCTTAGTTAAGCTTTTGGTCGAGCAAGTATTTTTTTTTATAAGAACGCTGACAAATCCAATTTTACTTTATGAATGAAGAAGGCTTCGAGCAATATTCTTCATACAGGGCATACTAATGCGGTACAAAGTCAAACATGAAGTAACGTCATCAGAAAACTGCACAGTTATGATAGAAATTGATTACGACCAATAAAGGAACCACGTGCCAAAAATGTATACGAAGTACATTATACACTGTACCTGTAGTCCTGTATATGGGATTTGAGCAAATAAGGCATCGCATTATAAATATGGAATATGTTTAAGACGACTACATTATGTTAAGTCAGAGTACTTTATAGACACATTTATGTACCCTAATGAAAACATTTTAAATGGTTTGATCTTGATATATTGCCAGCATATATTGCCATAAAATGCCGCAATGCAATTACGGTATGAAGAAACGTTGCAAATATATTTATTTGTAGCTATTTTTAGATGTTGGATGTTACTGGCAGTTTTATTTCAGAGTTAATAATGACTAGAAAATGTCTGTGGCAATTACACATATATGGTGGAGTAAAGTCGGTGAAAAATCCCTTTTGTCATTGTGCCAAGAAATAATTAGCAAGATAAAGGTGTTATAGAATAATGTTGATGAATGGTCGATAACTCGCGCATAGAAAGAAAAGTTCAGTAAACCCGAAGCTTTCAGAAAATTGTACCATCTCTTAGAAAAAAACGACAAAAAAGTAAGGTTAGTGAGGCAATATTAATTTATATGAAGAACTACGTAAGAAACCAATATGGAAACTAACTTCACAACATTATACCCAGTAATTTGTAACGTCAAGAGAAATATTGGTTCTATTGCCATTTTATGAAACTATAATGTATTCAGTGTATATAACAAAGTGATCTATTCTATCTAAATAATTATGCGGAGGATTTGGGATCAATTGGAAATGTGCAATATGAAATGTAAACAAATGGAAGGATGCCACCCAGCCCAAAACTGTGCTTAAAGACCAAATATTCTATACAAACTCTTTAAATTATAAGGGAATATAATTTTCCTAGCTCACATAATCGTATCTTCGATTGTGGATACATTTATTATTTTGAAGTTTCTTGAAAGTATTTTACCTCTCGTACATTCAACAAATCGGCAATAATATCAATTATCAGTACAAATACAGTAGAATAATGTGACTGAGTAAATAAACGAATAACGGGAATAACGAGAATAACGGGTCGATGATATTGTTTTTAAAGTAAAATCCGCTAGCCCACACAGTAACTTATTCTGAAGTGAATGCATCTTCCATAAAATTGTGATTTATATAAGTTAAACAAGCGTGAATTTGGAAGGAAAACAATGTTAATCCTTTATGTTGTCGTTGTTGTTTGTCTCAATGTTATTTAACATAATGTTGTTTAGTGCTGTTAAACTTTGCGCCAGAACAACTAATACCTTAAACGAATAAAATGAATATATAAAATTTATATTTTCAAATATCGTTGCAGTGTTGCATGCATTCCATAGCATATTGATACCCTATAAAGGGATAATAATTTAGATACCTTTAGTGGAAAAGAAGGCGAGTGTCTGAAAAAAAGTAATTGAAGCAAATCGAGATCTTCGATAGATTATTTTGGCGCTTAATTTATTAAAGAATATTTTTTTTTATTTTTAGGCATTTTAAGTTGGAAGCAGAATTGGCTTCTATGAGTTGGAGGATCCGCTGTGGCGATATCTTCTGTACAACCCCCAGAAAACCCAGAAGATGTGGAAGTAAATTAAGTTTAACAAGAAATAACAGCATCCCGGTAAATATGTCACGAAATATTTGCAAAAAATTGCTGCCAGTCTATGCATGCAGACTGTGGTTTTGGGCAATAACTTAGTGAATACATTATCAGATAATAAATTCGTTTCACGTGCATTTGTGACCAAAACTGCTTTTACTGAGTTACCACTAATGTATACTTACCGTGAAAAATGTTCAATGTCATTCTTAAGGCCCTAAATTGACATACATCTCAGGGATTCAAACTTATGGCTCACTCTCAATTGTTGCCGCGAGTGCAAAAACCTCAGTAAATTTCTAACAGATGGCAGCACTTCCTTGAAAAGAAATTCCCTCGTGTTTTTCAGCTGAAACCTTAAACAAGCATTAGTGATGGGCAAAGTCGTTCTCTTGAACGACTCAGGTTTCAGCTGAAAAACACGAGGGGATTTCTTTTCAAGGAAGTGCTGCCATCTGTTAGGAATTTACTAAGGTTTTTGCACTCGCGGCAACAATTGAGAGTGAGACATAAGTTTGAATCCCTCAGATGTATGTCAATTTAGGGCCTTAGGAATGACATTGAACATTTTTCACGGTAAGTATACATTAGTGGTAACTCAGTAAGAGCATTTTTAGTCACAAATGCACGTGAAACGAATTTATTATCTGATAATGTATTCTCTAAGTTATTGCCCAAAACCACAGTCTGCATGCATAGACTGGCAGCAATTTTTTGCAAGTATTTCGTGACATATTTACCGGGATGCTGTTATTTCTTGTTAAACTTAATTTACTTCCACATCTTCTGGGTTTTCGGGGGGTTGTACAGAAGATATCGCCACAGCGGATCCTCCAACTCATTGAAGCCAATTCTGCTTCCAACTTAAAATGCCTGAAAATAAAAAAAAAATTTCTTCAATAAATTAAGCGCCAAAATAATCGATCGAAGATCTCGATTTGCTTCAATTACTTTTTTCAGACACTCGCCTTCTTTTCCACTACCGGTTTCTAAATAATTATCCCTTTAATGGGTATAAATATGTTTTGGAATGCATGCAACACTGCAACGATATTTGAAAATATAAACTTTATATATTCGTTTTATTCGTTTAAGGTATTAGTTGTTATATGGCGCACAGTTTAACAGCACTAAACAACATTCTGTTAAATAACATTGAGACAAACAACAACGACAACATAAAGGATTAACATTGTTTTCCTT
>JAQGAO010003533.1:0-16813 GCA_034697705.1 Ommatoiulus sabulosus | reverse complement strand
AGTCAGGCAAAAATGAGAATAAAATGGACAAAAGTCAGGCAAGTCGATTTTTCAAATGTGGTGGCAACCCTGCATATAGGCTCCTAATAATAAACAGCACGTGAGTTTAAATTGCAAACTTATTGTGGAAACAGCCTGCCCGTACTACATACTGAGATTCAGTCACATGACATTTGTTTGATAACATTATTTAGTTCATGAGCTATTGGGCTCCCTCCTTTGTTCCTTTGCTTGAAGAATTGTTAAGATATTATTGCAGTTTACTTGGCTCATTTATTAAGTTCCCAGCAGTTGTCAAGTGCCTCGTTAGTTTTCATCTGTCCAACGAACTGAATCCCAGCCCAATTTTCTGGTTTGTTCCCAATTTATAGTACTTCAGTTATAATCCAAGGTCACATACAATTGTGGCCGATTTTTGTTTAGGCCTCGTACTTCATCTTCAAGTGGTTAGAATTTACTATTTACTAAAACGTCATAATTTTCTCAACCGATGTTTATTTTACTGTAAACACAATGTTTCGACGCCATGTGCATCTTCCACAGGTGTCTAACAATTAAACACCGTAAAATGCCCCAACTGTAAAAGTTTGGTTTATTTACAAAGCACAACGTTTTGACACAACATACGTCTTCATCAGGTGTCACTACAGCGACATACGTCCATCTCTCCTACATATATTTGCATATGTGGATGGTTTGCAGTTTTTTGAGTCAATCATTCCATTCACTGAAATGTTTGACAGCTCACTTGCCTTGGCTATTGGTGAGTCCTCAGGTGTCTGAGAACTGAAATAATTTATGTAGTGAGAAAATGTTATGTTTTAATGTAAAATAAATATCCCTAGAGAAAGTTATGGCGTTTTAGTAAATAGAATGTAAGACTGGAGTGTTTTAACACTCAGCAGTTGTCAGAACTAGTTCTAAGAGTTAAAATTTTAGATTGAATTGAGCATTCAAACTTTATTCGTGTTTGCACGATGTATCAGATCAGTCATTTAGGATAATGTAAGATATGAATGTTTGAAAAACTGATTAGGATATAGCTGATCAGTGATCATCCTGATCCTAATTAGATAAAACTAACTCCACTTTCCCACTCAGTCTTCATTAGGTTTGATAATATCGCGACATTAGCTCGAAACATTTTTAGTGAATTAATACAGATGCTTAAGTTTTTCTTTGTTGTTGTGGTCAATAGTACACAAAATTTAAAATGGCCGCATCGTTAGCTTTACTGGTATATCTTAAATTTACTGCGTATTCCAAGCCGATTCACCGTAACGTTAACCACCAATCACGATGGGTTGAAGTCATGTCATACCCTTGCAAAATTCAGACTACACTTCTGATGTGATTTCCATTGATTTGAAGTATACAAGACAAATTTGGATACAGTTTTATTTGCATGTAGTTTGTAAACAGCTCTTATTCCATGCTGCTTGGTAACTTATTTTCTTGTTTGCGCAGTTGTGATATTGTCATGCTGATGACTCGGTGCACTGATGAGTACCCGCCGTCGTAGAGTTGGTTCGGAGTCCGAGTCAAGGGAGTTGCTGTACACCAGCGAAACTAATCAGCAACAGTACTCCCAGGCGTACGCTGTAAATCAACAACCGCCGCCACCTTCTTCGACTCAAGTATTTTCTCCCATTCCTGACCCAAATAGTATCTGCCCCGAAATGACTTGCCGGGATAGGACGAACGAGTTCATGTCAGCGGTGAAATTCATGCAAGGCAGGCAGGTAAGCTAGAAATTGTTTTTTATCAGACAATCAACTCAGGAACTTTGCGGAATGATTTAAAGAGTATTCAAATGTTGTGGAAAGTCGTGGAAAGAATCTTAAAAACTTGTTGTTTCAACTAGTAATATATGAAACATGGTAAATTTATTTTTGTGGTTCTCGTTAAGAGTGTTAGGTAGTATTTACATGCATATAAAGAGCCCAAATGCGATTTCAAAGATTTTATTTTAGAATCATGAAATTTAATATTGTTAAGCACAGTAATGTCACCTGAGGGATGAAACTCTACCATGCAATCGGGTTCAAAATATGAGTCAGTTGTCTAGGTTTTGGTTTTTGCGGTTTCACGAATCTTTTTTTCCTGGAATGTGCCTAGACCGCTAAAAAGCGACCACGACTATGCCTCTCGCACGGTCTCCGAAACTCTGCCGTCTGATTTCCTCTACAACCAAATCCATGGGATGTCATGATGCGGCTTATAGCAGTGAGTGTAATTAAATATATCTCAATGTGAATATTTTGAATTTTTTCACAGGTAAATAATGTGCCGCCGGGTTTTCCATCCTCGAAACGAGGAAAAATAGAAATGAATCACTGGAACGAATTCATGAGAATAGCAAAGTGAGTAATTTGCTCTATGTTGGTACGATTTTTCTTTCTACTTTTTTACTGGGTAAGAGAAATAATCCATACCTGAAAATATTTCTCAACTTTAAGGCTGATCGGACGGGACATCGGGAATACCTATGCCAAATTAGAAAAATTAACAATCCGTGAGTCAATGCGAACACCATAGCTGGTAAATAAGCCAATTTTGATGGAAGGTTTTTCACTAATTAACGGAAAATGTTTAATTAAAAGTGGCGAAAAGGAAATCTCTTTTCGATGACAGACCCATCGAGATCGAAGAACTGACTTACATAATCAAGCAAGATATCGGAAGTCTCAACAAGCAAATATCACAGCTACAAACGGTAGGCTTTGAAATCTATTCCGTAGCATTATTTAGTGGTCATCCTTTCCTCCTCGGCATTTATCTTATAGTCGTAGGTGTCGTGAAGTAATCTCCATTTTTATAATGATAAATACTTTGATGTAGAAAGTTAAATGCACTAAGGTGGGGCAGCTCCTTCTGGTAAATTTTGTTATTTGGTATCGTAAGTGTTGATTACCCCGATGTTCTGAATGCGTTCTGTTGGGATTCATAGTGAAGGATAAAGTAAATTTCTGGTGTTTATTTAGATGAATTCTTAATTTGAAAAATGTGTTGAAATTGTGATATGAAGTAAACTTCAAATGCTAGTAAGGCTTTAAAAATTATTAATGCCATCTTCTATTTTTGATTTTGTTTTCAGTTGGTTAAGTCACGCCAGAGCACTAATGGACGGCATATGCAAACACATTCCAATTCTGTTGTGGTATCACTGCAGTCAAAATTGGCCTCCATGTCGAATGAATTCAAAAAAGTCCTCGAAGTGCGAACGGAGGTAAGATATACGAGACGTGAAATTAAGATGGCTAGATTCGGGTAGATTTGATTGAGGCAACATACTTTAAGCCAACCCTTAACCCAAATACTTACAATCTTGACATTCAGATAGAAATCTTGGAATACTTTTCCTGTAAACAAGTTTTCACACTGATCAGTTTTGAAATGTTTCAGCTACTTTTAATCTTTAATTAAAATCTGTTCACATTTTTGAGATTGCTTTGAAGTTTGTTATGAACAAAGTCTATTCATAAACTTGTAAACTACCTAAAAATAAAGCTAAATAAGAATTATTTTAAATGTGTTGTTTTTCTAACTGATGATACCTTGATTAGTTTGTGTTTGTCAAATAAATCTCAAAATTATCTTATTAATATGCTTTCAAATAATGAAACATCTGCATTGCTGAAATACGAGCATTTGTCAAAATGCATTCCTTGTCATTCAAATATCGGAAAGATATTCGCTGAAATTCTGGAATGGAAGAATTTTCACTTTGATAAAGTACCATGATATTCTTGAAATTTAGTGCAAATTTCATTATATCTTTAGAACCTAAAGCACCAAAAGAGCCGACGAGACCAGTTCACCCAGGGGCCAGTAAGCTCGACACTCCCTCCATCGGCTATCAGCGGCTACCATCAGGGTTCTGTACTGATAGCTGATGAGCATGCCAATGGCCGAGGCGATTTCTCCATTGACATGATGAGTGAAACAACTGCCCTTGTTCAAGGACCAAACAAGTACCAGCAGCAGATGCAGCTGATTGACGAGCAGGACTCATACCTGCAGAACCGGGAGGAGACCATGCATACCATCGAATCAACGATTATTGAATTGGGAGGCATCTTTCAACAGCTGGCCTTCATGGTCAAGGAGCAAGAAGAAATGATACAAAGGTAGGGGTGCATTCAGTTTTGTTCTGTATTTCAGGTAAATAAGTACATTCTGAAAAACTGATTTTGGTATCTCTATGACCATATTTTCTATTTGGTACTTCCATTTGCAGATTTGTTAGAATATTTCGCTTTTGATTTTGGAATGCTTTTTGTCGATTTTAAAAGTTGCTCATGGTTTCTTTAGGTTGAACTAACATTTTTGATAAATCTGAAATATTTAGTTTTGTATGAATCATGCCGGGTTAAAATTGGAAAATTTTTAAAATGTTTCGCTCGTTTCCTAAATATAGTCACATAATTAAGACAAAAATATTCTGGTTTATTTTATTCGAGGATCATTATACTAATTTTTTTCCTTACTCTCTAGGATTGATGCCAATGTCGAAGACACCGAAGTGAATGTGGAAGCTGCTCACACCGAAATAGTCAAATATTTTCGTTCCGTGACCTCGAATCGCTGGCTCATGATTAAGATATTCGCAGTTTTGATATGTTTCTTTATAATATTTATTGTCTTCATGGCCTAAGCATTGCGTTATCTGAGCTAGGAGGACACTTTGATCATCAGCTAGGGTGTTGCCTGCGCACTACTGTTTTAAGGATTTTATTTTCAAGGTTTATTGACACGGAAGCACTTCGAATTTGTACATTTTTCCTTCCCATTTACAGAGCCGATCTTCCATATTCCAAATCTTGTTTTCAAAACATGCTTCGTTGATTTTGTGCCGAGGAAAGCCTAGCTGGCGAGTTTATATATAAATCACAGTGTTTATATTGTAATAAAATTTGTGCCGATTTAATCATCGCTGATGTTCGTTTATCAGTTTCTGGGTGTGGTGTAAGTTATAGCATTCCTAAATTAAATCTATTTGTATTTTGCTAAATTTACAGCATTCACCAAATGAATGCCATGAATGGAAAGTAAAAGTTTTTATCGAAAGTTGAAAAGGACGTTGATTTGTATTATCTGTTCATCTTCAAGTGGGTTTCCCATTGCAATTTTTATCTGAAAGTGTAACATCCATTTTTATGCTTAATATCTACTAGAACGTTTTAGAAATATACAAGGGGAATCAAAGGAAGCGTTCATATTAGTTTTTTTTTTTTTCATTTTTCACGGCGTTTTTTCTGGCTTTAGGTCGCTTCAACAACCACGAAGGAGGTCTGACCGAACCAAGTGGACATTTTTTCAATGTTATGAAAAATAAAACTGATGTAAAGATGTCTCTTTGTATCAGTATTTACTTATCTAAACAAAAGAACTTGAAATTTTAGCTGAAATTGGAGTGATAGTTCTTCATTTAGCATAATTTACATCCAGGGAGATTTATAGGGAAAGGAATATCTCGGATAATCAACAAGCAACGATAATATTTCAAGAGTTTGGTGATAATTATTGCAATTGCGTAACATAATCTATTACAAACGTACTATTACTTTTAAGCGTCTATTACTTCACTTTCGTGAAGTTTGGATGAATCGTCCATTTTTGTGAGGGGATCGTCATTTTATGGCAGAAAAATGTTTCGTTGTCCGACAAAAACATCGTTATTTTTAATGTAATTATATCTTGGTTGGCGTGTTTCATCAGTGACTGTTTGTAAGGATGCCGGATTATCGGTGGTCTACAATTCTGTACAAAAATTGATTTATTGAATTTGAGCTACGATTTTTATGTTTTGAATTTCGCGCGAATGGCATTGCGTAGTTCAATGTTGTCAAATTCTACCTGAGTCTGGGTTTTCGATTTGTACCTGTTCCCGAAGTCCCAAAGTAAAGTAATTTTTTTAATGGCGACTTCGAGTAGTGACGAAAGTTGCTCAGCTCCAACGGATTTTGACATTTCGTCTCTGGATGAAAGCAATGGCAAGTTTAGTTTGACTTGGGAACGCTGTCCCTTATGTAAGACGTCCAAACGCACTTATTACTGCAAAGATTGTTTGAAGAATGGGGAATTCGTACATTCGCATTTCTCCAGATTTTCTGATAGGTAAGCCTAGCTCCTCTATAGCTACCTTTACGTGCGCACTGACCCATTGTGATCAGCTGATTTTTCGTATTTTATGATTCACGTCTAGTTTCGAAGATAATTTAGATTGTTTCAAATTATCGAGCAGGTGTTTTCTATACCTACTCAAGTAAAAACTGGTTGACACTTTAGTGCTGGTACAGCGACATAAATTTATTTTTATTTTATATTTATTACAGCTATAGGCCCTTAGACCCAGCTGTTTTCTGAGACAAAAAAAAACTTTAGGATAGTAATTCTTCATCGCTTATCAAAATATGCATCCTCATTTCTTTCAACAATGATCTCCTCATGCTTTAAACAGGGTTCCCCCAGACCTGGAAAACCTGGAAAAGTCAGGGAACTTGAAAATGACCTGAAAAAGTCATCTGAGAAGAATATGGTTTAGTTTGAAAAAGTCAGGGAAATTCAACGCAGTCATGGCGATCTAAAATTAATACTTCTACATGGTTAGCTCAGGGCCCTTTTTCCAAGTTTGAGTACAAATTAGCAAAAATTTTCCTAATTTGAGTACAAATTAGCAAAATTGTCCACGTTTTCCGTGTACAAATTTTCAAAATTCTCTGTTTTCCGAGGATAAAATTGCAAACTTTTCCACTTTTTCTGAGCACAAATTTGTAAATTTTCCGAATACAAAATTTGTCCCATTTTAAAAAATGTTCACGCAAATTTTTTTTTAATTTTTAAATAATTTCTATGTTAATTTTCAAAATTGTCGTTAGTAAATTTTAAAAAAATGTTTTCCAGTGTCAATTTTGGAAAATATGGAAATTTTTCACGTTGTCATTGGTCATGGAAATTTTTTTCAAACCTGGAAAAGTCAGGGAAGTTGAAAATGAAATTTCTGGGGGAACCCTGTGATAGTAATTGGTATTGAGATGTAATAAATTAAGTTGAAACGTTAAAATTATCGAACACAACATAGAATAATCATTCTCCGATTAATTACCCATGGAGGTAATTAGCGCAATTTCATCTCATGTTTTAAACACATCATATTTATAGTTCATATTTTGAAAAAAAAACTAGATTGTGTACATATTGTCTGAATTTGGCAATTTTTAGATGCAATATTTGTAATAGATAACGTTGTGTTTACATTTCAAAGAATGTAACCATTGTCCTAGGGACAATACAAATGTGATTGCATTAAAAAAAAACGGAATTTTTGTTTGTACTTGTTTTTTTGTAGAAAACAATCAAATTCCACCACATTCAAGTATTTTGGAAAGTTTGCCGACATCTCCCAAATCTAGAAAGTCCAATAACACGGAGCAGGCGTATCAGCAGCAAAGAGTCAAGGAAGCTGATGTGACGGCATTAAGTGCCCAAATAGACAAATCGATGTCCGAATATAGAATTGCCGCAGAAATCGATGAGGCTTTTGCTTCGATCGATTCGATGGAAACTGGATCAGATATCAGCGTGGATGATAAGGACGTGGCTTGCGAAACGTCGCAATTTAGCGCGCAAACACCGTTGGCCGAGGCTGATCCTGTCATCACTTGGGAATATAGGATACCCGAAGTGCCAGCCCAGTTTCAAAATGATTATGATGAAAAACAAGAGGCGCAGTATGATGAAGGTTAGTCTTTTACTACCGTAGCCATGTTTTCTTGTTTTGTCATTTGATAATTTTGAAGGATTGAGGTCGATAAAAAGGGAGGTTGAAGGACGGAACTGAAAACATCAGAAAAACCCTACAAACCCTAACAATAAATCTGTCGCAAATGCATCGTTGCTGGTTTAAATTGGTTTATATTTTATATCGCTCACTTTGTTTTCTAGAATCGGACGAGACAATGTTGGCTTGTTCCAAACCCACCGAGCTCCAGTTGCCCGAAGAACCTTCCAGTGATTCTGATGTGCCTCCATTACTAACAGTCGACGAGGCAAAACAATCGGCTCAAAAACCTGAAACGGATCAATCCAAAAGCAGCGCCCCCAGCGTTCAAGAGGTGGAGCACATCTATAAGAGGCCTGTCATGAGTTTCTCGATATCTACTTACAATAGCAGGGTAGAGGAAGAAAGCGAGTATAAGCGAAAGTTAGTGAAGACAGAGCCGCCACCACCACCGATCCAGAAGCCGCAGTTGACGAAATCTTCCTCCGCCATCGAAAATCCCACTTTTTCCAAACCTTCAATGGAGACAAAACCTCAGGTCATGGAACCCACCCCTGGACACTCGCTGTCCATCGCTAAAGCCCTAACGAAATCTGCCAAGCCTATAAAAACAGAGGCTGAATCGCCGGTGGTCAGCAATGGCATACGAAAGGCGAGATCAGAAATGCATCTCAGTGACCAGTTAACAGCAACAACGGCTGCTTCAGGATCCACGTCGGAGGAACAGGAAAGGCTCCAGCAAGAATATCTAAAGTTGCATAGTCAGTTTCTTCAATGGCAACAACAGTTGCTGCAGAATCAGACAGTTCTTCAACAACAACAGATTTTGCCGGAGTCCGCAACCGAGACACTTCAGCGAATTCAAGAGCTACACCAGCAGTTCATGTCTTTACCCGTTGCGCAACAACGAAGCAAAGTGGACGCAGCACCCATGACGTTGGGAAATGCAAAGTATTCCCAGAAGCAGTCCTCGTTGGATCACCCGAAGAAGACAAACTCTCTTCCCAGGCCAAAATCAACGTTTGCGATGCCACCCGTCAACGAAAATAAGTCTGACTTCAGTAATTCCTTGGAGAGAAAGTTGCCGAGGGTCGGGCCCCGACCGTGGAGCTCCAGACCCGTTTCAGTATCCCTCAACTCCTGGCAACCGAGGAATAATCCGCACGGCAGCGCAAATTCCAATAACAGCATGGTTAATTCATCCGAACCAACAATAATAATTGAAAACAAAACTGAAAGCAAACGGCAACCTGTTGGCAATTTGGATTTTCCAGCAGAGATGACAGAACCACAAAAAAGGACCAATGAGCGGCAAGTTGAACATGTCGCGCCGTCGAAGAATATGGAAAATGTGCCAAGACCCATTTCAATTAGGGAACGAGTTTCTTCATTCAATGCCACTAACAACGATAAGCCGGTTTTGGTCGTCAGTAGACAGCCACCGCAGTCAGCCTTTCCTCGCTGCCCCGTGGTCAAAGGCTTCACCAACGTGGAGCCACAAATTCAACAGCAAAAATCGAGAGTGATCGTTAATTCGGCCCCCAAACCAAACGGACCAGTTGTGAATGGGAAAGCTGCTGCGAGTCAACACAGATCAGGGGTGGCTCGTGTGGATGTCAAGCCACAGCCTACTAATCAACAGATTGGTAAGCCGGTGGCCAACACTTACACCTATTTCGGAGAAAGGGTTCAACCCAGCAATACAAATAAAACGAAAACTGTCAATGGCAATCACGCGCCAGTATTGCGTAACAACGGCGATTCTTTCGGAAAGATTACAGTTAATGCAATAAATCATAATAATAATAATAATAATAACAATAACAACAACAATAGTAGCAAAAACTACACTACAGTGATGGTCAATGCTGCTCCTTCTAGACAGCAAAGCACTGGAACGGCTCCGCCGCCACCACCACCACCACCCACAAGTCTGAACATAAGTCACACAAAAGTAATGGCCACCTCCAGCAATGGACAGACCAACAGAAAATCGGTTAGTTCTCCGGAAAGCGACGAGGATAAACGAGACGTGTTGATGCTGGCAATAAGGGGTTTTGGAGGTCGAACCGGATTGAAAAAGGTCAGTTTAATCTTAAGAGCCTTCATTGATCTAGTTAAATTTAATTACATTTTGAGTATTATTTCTTTGGCACGATACTCAATAATGTAGTGAGATGGCGCACATCCTCGCGCGTGTTTTATGAACGATCTCAACCCAGGTCCTGTTGTTATACAAATAATATTCTACTGTATCTTGAAAAATTAAAATGTCCACAAGTGCCATCTTTCACAAAAACTACATTCCATCAAAATCTGTGACTTTTCACTGATATGAAATGTTCTTTTTTTACAGGTTTCTTCTTCAGAAACTGGATGGCAAACTCGCCATGGGAATTTATAAATGTCTTTACCATTGTACAGTATGATTCCTAGCTGAAATGACACTCGTTCAGTTTTCTTAACCTCTTCAAACGTACGCTATTGATATTAAACTGAACGGTAGGTGGGTCCAGAGCAGATTGGACCTTAACCCTAGGCTTCATCTGGTCACAATTAATCTCTCGACTCATGTCACATAATATCTACTTTGACGAAATACCAAAATGTCAGAGATTTTTCATTAGCTATATACTATATACAGGTCTTGTGAATATCTGCATCCAAAATAAAAGACATACTTATGAAAAATAAACAAAAATGACACGAATAATTAGCTAGTAGAAATAAGTTATTCTTTAACAACAAATTTAATATAATATGTTCGTTGTAACTATAAATGTACATAAACTGAAAATTAACCAAAAGGATAGTGTTGTTAATCAATTTTTTCTTACATACTTTTTTGTTCTAGATGTTCCATAGATGTTGCACATTTAGGTCTTTCCAAAATATTTTTAATAAATTCAGTCGAGGGAGAGGATTTGTTTATATCACCTGTCGCTAAACTTGATTTTGGATTTCAAAGGAGAAATAATTTTGTCGCAATTTCATGAGGCGGCGCATCCTGAGCCTTAGTTTTGTATTATTGTCATAAATTTTTACAATAATAAAAAATTCTAGACAAGGAATTCTAGACGGAATTCTAGACAAGATCTAGTAATAATTGATATTTTGAAGTCTATGGGTGGGAGCAGGGTGAAGCTTATTCCAGTCGCTTGCTAGCCGATTCAGCTACTAGAAACAAGCTTTACCCTATCACAATTTTACCATTATCCAAAATCGACTTTACAAAATTCATTTAGACTTATTTTAACTGGATAAGTGGCTCTAATGCTTTTGTGCTTTGTTACCCAGTTTGCTAAATATTACTCCACCGAGTTGCCATCTAACATTTCTAGAAATATTTTGCACCAATGGTGCATAATGTATTTTATGTACTCAAGATTTCCCAGAGGTTGTAGTGATTTCTCAACTGTTGTATAAAATAATAGGTAAGTTTCTTATACGTCCTTAAATAGTGATTGAAATGCGAATGATCCTTGATAGAGCACAGAATTGCGTGTAAAAATAATAATTAAAATATTAACTTATTCGTGAACTATGGTTTAACAAAATGCCTGCCTCTAATTGCATTTATCACATTATCGCAATTGGGGTTTAGCAAACCTAAAATTTTGTGGCAACTTCACAACTTATCAGTACATCTTCAACAGCTTCTATTCTCGCTTCCAGTTTGTTGTGGGTCTCCAGCGGCAGTTTGTGCTTGTTTCTGAGCATGAAATGCCGCATGAAGAGACGTAAACCCTCTCTGAACATGTGCAATTTGGGTGACTTGGCCACTTTTGCAAAAACGGTGAGCATGTCCTCTTCCGGGTCGTGCAAAAGTACTTTCAATAGAATCTGCCGCAAGAATCTTACCACAGCTTTTTCCATTTCTGCAAACTGGATTACCTGAAATAAGAATGTGCATAAATGCGTTTCTAGATTTATTTTTTTACAGATGCAAACCCAAACATAGCGTGGATTAGCATAGGCGGTCTTACCTTCAGCACCGAAATAGCCAAAGCTTTTTCCAAGAAGAGATGAGTCAAGAGATGAGCTAGATTGGACATTTGGGTGGCGGGCACTTTAGCCATTTCCTTTATTTTGTCCCAGACGGAAAACTGGACAATGATCTAAAGGATGTATAATAGCATGATTGATAAACGTGGCTACTGTAATGCGGAAGAAAACGAAGTTATGTTCAGGTAAGTGAAAAGATCGTGCCTGAAATTTTCTGTCACTGTTGCAAAACCTCTGCACGAGTAATGCGTAATAAGGATTGAACAGCTTCTCCTGCAAACAACACTCGATAGCAACATGAACTATTTCTCTTTCCTGCTGATTATTGAGGCCAAGTCGTAGGAGTTTCTCAAAAGCATCGACGTAATCCTAGAAATTCAACAAATAAAGCCAAATCTATTTTTCATGTTTTAGCCATTTTAATAAGAGAATTATCAGTAGTCGTACCTCGGCTGTCATAATTATGCAAAATATGTTTTTTCTGACATCCGTGTTCATACGCTGTTTGCGTGCCAATTCCAATATCTTTTCGCTGACATTGGTGGCATCAAACATCAGCCCAGGAATTTCTGGAAAGTTTTGCAGCGTGTAAAAAATGTGTTGATAGACCTTGGAATTTTACTAACACTATTTCCTTACTTTTGTTGGAATGGTCTTGCGTATCTGCTTGTCCAGACCAGGCTGATCCAACGATCCACCAGCGGCCCCTCGATTCAATGTTAAGCAGATCGCCCAGAGAAATCTTCAGCTCGATAATACTGTTTCCTAATGTTAGAAATTCATCAACAGAGCGTATTGACATCTATGAATCGATAAGAAGTTCCCAACATACCTTACCTTTTCTTATTAAGCTCCTAAAAAGTTTCTTGAGATGCTCGGTATGACTAGGATCGTAATTTGGTATCTTGTGCATGTTGTTATTTCTAATGGCCATTAGAGTATCGAGCATAAATTTAACTCTAGATCTGAAATAACGTTTTTTTTTTACAAATGCTCGTGTTCTTTAGAAAAATTATAAGGTTTAGACATTGTAGATTAGTTTCAAACGAAATCTGTGAAATTTTAAACAATGTTAAACGTTAATGTTTTTAATACATTATCAATTATCAAAACATACTTACTGATCTCGCAAATGATTTGCAGCACTTGCTTGACTTTGGAGTTTAACAATAATGGTTTTGAGGCATACCGGATCGTCTTTCCTTAATGTGAAGCCAGCCGCTGGAAAGAAAAGACTAAAAGTCAGTGACTGATAAAACTACAGAAAAGTTTAAAAAACTATAATTTCAAGTATCGAGAGCTTGAGGCGGTTCACACGAAACTAAGTAATTTTTTAGCAACAGGATGCCAAAATTTGTCAAATGCAGTCCACGTGTAAACCACGTACACTTACTGCGTAAAACAAGTAGAATGAGTTCTATGTCTTTCTCTTTGAAAGAGTCTGCCAATATTTGTAGAACATCGTAGACGAGGCCAGAATGGACAATCTTTAACAACGAAAAAAGAAGATAATTAGAAAACTTAATAAGCATTCATGAATGCTTTTGCGAGCCAAGTGAATGAACAATTTACGTAGGAAAAGGCAAATGCTGTTAACCTTAAATGAGTAAAGGTGGACAAGAAGCTGTAACAAGTTATCGCATTCTTTCGCTTCACCATAATTTTCTCCTTGTTTCCGGAACGTATCAAACTTGTCAGCAATTGATTCCAAAAATTGAGCTCCTAAATTGAAGAGAGCATGTGAATTTTTCGAAATAATTTTTGTTGGCATCAATGAGGAAGTTGCGCAAAGTTTTCAATTTGTTTAAAGAAAATTATACGCACCAACTTCTACACCAACATTTACGTGTAATAAAGCAATCAATAATGCGTGCTCTTGAATCAGTCTTTCTGGTGTCGGGGCAGGCTGAACAATGGCCTCCATTACCAAACTGATGAGAGCATTATTCATATCTGTAAATATAACGATAAAATGCGGTAACATCCACATTAACAATAATGTAAGTAATGAGAAAGAAACTAAAAAAAGGCATGGCCGTGCTACTGACCATTACGGGCGTTACGCATATAAAGGGCTTCAATTTCACTCGTTATTGGATTGATGTTAGATTCGCTTAACCTGGAAATCATCCATTTTTAACATTAAAATTGTATCGGGCAATTTGTAATACCATGGTCAAACTACTGACAAAAATGGGATTGTTGTAGTTAGAATAAACTTAAAATAATTCAGTTTTCATTTTACCAACCTATTTAAAAGCCCTTTTAATTGCTTTTTCAATCGTTGCAGAATTTCAGCTTTTTTAGCATCATCTTCGCTGGACGTATTACGAAGGGCGGGTGGAACATAACGACTTGATTGTGCCGCAGTTTTTTTCTCCAAAACACTGCCATCTTGGTTCCTTAGTCTTCCATAGATATCCTCCCAATATTGTCCTTGTTTATTTTTTGGAGAAATGTTTTTTTCTTTACAGGATGTACTTTCTTCTTCACTGCCCTCACCATCGTCGTCACTCATTTCTTCTTCCGAATCCACTTCTTCTCGCTGTTCTTCATCAGTTTCACTGTCGCCGTTACATTCATCGCTTTCTTCTCGCTGTTCTTCGTCAGTTTCACTGTCACCGTTACTTTCATCGCTTTCTTCAGACCGACTCACGTCAGAGTTTGCATCTGCTGTTGGCGCAAATGTCACCCTCTTTTTCTTAACAGCTGCGCAAAATATTTAACGATTTTCGTACAACATATCACGTAAATGAAGCGCATCCTAAATCTACTTTGAACATCACCACCTACCTGATGTTTCTTTAGTTTCAGCTTGACCAGTTGCCAGGGCAAAATCATCACCGAAATCAGACGCTGCATCGCTTAGTTCTGGTTCGTGTAAATGCGGGATTTTCTCCGAATCATCACGAAAGTCCAATACATCTTCGGAAAATGGTAATCAAGGAAGATACGCATAACGTTCCCATTGGCTGAAAAACTTGCGACGCACCTATATTTATGCCAAATTCTTCACTCGAACTCTTATAATTTGAACTCCTCAACAATATGTATTAGGAGATTGTCCGCTTCCCTTATAAACAAACATTGAAAATTACGCCAGAATCATAACAAATAAGAAGGATACAGTCCAAGCCGCCGTCAATAATTGCCTGCGGCCACGACTTGCTTTTTCGCCTGTTCATTTTCATTTTCTTTTCGTAGTGCGCTATTACCTTATCATCCCGCGCACTTTCCTCCAACATGAATTGTCTTCGTCTTTTTAATTGCTGAAAGACGCGTAAGTATCGCGGCAATTAGCGTTTAAACGGACTTAAATATGCCACTCAGTCGCATGTTTTACAAAAAAAGACTCGCCAGCTTTTCTAGCTTCTGTTGTTTCTTCTTTTTCTCCTTCTCTACATCCTTTATAACCACTTTTTTCATTTCTACGGCTTGCTTTAAGGTGGTCGAGGAAGTCTCCGCAGATACTCCGGACTACGGTTAAAAATGAATCGCATCATTATATTTCAAATTTACAGAAAAAAAATAAGTTTGCATATAAGGGGAACTCAAAAATGTGCTGGGACACCAGCAGTTGAGGCAGTAGCTTAGTGGTAGCCAATAGAAATGCCGGATTTTGTGTGACCTAGATACAAACATTCCTATTGGTTGCCACCTAGCTACTGCCACAACTGCTGGTGTCAGAGCACATTTTTGAGTTCCCCTATAGATTTTGCACATGTACTTACACCACGTTGTTTTGAAAAATGCGCGTGTCTTTTCGCCTTTTTTTCAAGCCTGGCCTGTTTCCGTAGACATTTTCGAGTCAGCTCCTTGGAATCATCGGAATTCTGCTGATTATTTCCTTTCTTTTTGAACTTTGTTTTCCTGTTGCCTTTGAAATTCATGCTTATAACAAGAAACTTCACAATACAAGTATATCGTAAAGCCAATGCGGTGGCGCAAGCGCAACTACATTTATGCTTCCTTTTCTAAAGCGCTTTAGGTTAAGTTTTTTTATTAGTTCTTTTAGGGGCCATTCATAAAGAACGTCCTTATGTAGGGGCTAGGGGCCGGGATTTGGTGAAACACGGACTTGAGGGCAAGGGATGGGGGTTAAAAAAAAAGAAAAAAAGCTAAATGAAGTCAGTTTCCAGGGTAAAAGGAAAATTGAGCGCAATATCGCATAATGTATGTGTTATAAATTGTCAAAATCAATATAAAACAGGGTATCCCCAGACAGACCTGGAAAAGGCAGGGAATGGTCGGGGAAGAACGACTTTCAAAGAAAAAAAAAAGTTAGGGAAATTCAACACATTGATGTTGTCATAATCCAAAAGCTTCGATCGACTCTACTCGTCTTGGTCAGCTCAGGGACCATTACAAACTTTAAAATGTCCCCAGTATACAAATATGCAAAATTTTCATTTTTCTCGAAGATAAACTTGATTTTAACCTTTTTTTCGAGGACATCTTTACAAAACTTGCCGTAACTTCCATGTTTTCCCAAGCAGATATTTTTAAAATTTTCACTAGTTTCTGAGGAGAAATTTTCAACAGATTCTGAGAAAAAACTGACAAAATTCTCAGCTTTTTCAGAGTACAGATTTTCTAAATTTGTAAACGTTTCCATTAAAAGATAAATTTCAAAATCGTGGATTAATACATTGGAATATATAGGTTAATTTTGTCGTTGGTCAGAGAAATTTGTTTTAAAAACCTGGAAAAGTCAAGGAATTTAAATATGAAATTTATGGGGGAATCCTGGTAAAGAACGAGTAAAGTGACGCTATTGTTTTTTTTTTGGAAGTTCCAGCAGAACTTTCCAAAAACAATAGCGATATTTTAATTGATTTTTACCGACAATTAGTACAATTTCACTCTTTCCGCCCTGTATCTCACTAGGGAACGTGGACCATGATTTCGGTTATAATTTGCACCCCAGAACTAATTTTAAAGATCCGATGTGCGAAATTGTGACTGAGATTTTTTTTGGAGTTTCGGACGTCCGAATGGGGGGAGGGGAGGGGTCCTGATTGACCG
>JAQGAO010003532.1:0-16818 GCA_034697705.1 Ommatoiulus sabulosus | reverse complement strand
TTTTTGCGAATGCGCATGCGCTAGTAATCGGAGGCAGAAAGCTGATCTGAAATCAGTTCACTCTGCTCCTACCCATAGGGGCTATTTCGTAAACTTAATCACTGGCTAGTTGGGCCTTACCCCCTACCCTAAAACATGTTTTTTTGTCGATGCTGTAAAAAGATGAATTTCGTTCCCATTTTAAATTAAAGAAATTAGGATGCGAGATTTTTGAGAAAATCAGAACTTTTATGAGTTTATTAATGCTGTATTCACAATCAGCCCCATTTCACAATGAAGGAATTAAAGACAAAAACTGTCGTCACTCATATGCAGATCAAATTGGCTAAAAATGCCATACGTCATTTCTACTTTTTGGTTGTCAAAAACGAAATAGCCGAGAGCTCTACTTTGTCATAATAAATAGCACTCATTAGAGAGTTTTAGCAGGCAAACGATTCACTTACCCGATACGTGAAAGACTGGAAATTGGATAATCTACGCATGGTAATCTGCGCGTAAAATTGTTTTAAGTTAATTCGCATGCGTGGCGCTAATTGTTGGTCACTGAGTTGTAATCGTCAACATGAAGCAGACGGCAGAATCGTACACGCAAACGATTCGCACTTTTGACGATTGCAGACGATGCGTTGCCTACGCTTCCCTCTCAGTCGCTTCATCCAGTCGACTTGACAGGTGGCGCTACTAGCAATCGTATCGTATGGAGGCTCGACCATGGTCGGCTTTACCCCATTTTTGTCATACGTTTTTACGTGATTTTGGCGCATGCGCAGATTGGCCAATTTCGAATCGTTCATGTACACACTCGCCTTTTTTTTGGCCCTGAGCCAGCTCCACATGCACGACCCACTCACTACAACATGGACGCGTTTTCTTTTTTATATATACTGTGTACTGTATACTGTAGATATACATGTAGATAGAAGATGGAAACATACCGTAAAACGATAACCGAAAAAGTCAGTCCGAACCACTAAATAATACACGCGAGAAAACCGGTGACGTTTTCAAGATGGCGTCAACGACCGTTTATGTTTTCAATTGCTTGGTTGTGAATCCAGCATGAATCTGTCCAAAACCACAGCCCTGTCGCCCGTCATTTGCAAATGCGACATTTCATGTGTTGCTCAGGTTTTAAACTTGTTGATCATTATAAGTGCAATAATTGAGCAAATTTTATGTGAAAGTATAATGAGTTTTAAAAGCGATAACTGTATTTGTGTTAAATTCATAGTCCGAACCCGCCATTTTTTCATGCAACACACCAAAACTGCACGCTGCTGAATGCACACGTGAAACCAATAAAAATCAACGACGAAGTTTTGCTGGATTCACAACCAAGAAAGTACCACGACCATTTATGTCTTCAATTGCTTGGTTGTGAATACAGCAATATAGATGTTCAAATGGCGTGAACGACGGAAGCTTGCCAACACGAGTGTATTGGGAAAAAGGAGAATATTGTATTCCGTATATACATGTATTTCGTATCATTCAGATACCCACAGGGTAACACATGAGTGCCGACTGGTTCAGAATACAGCAATTGGTCTATCGATCATAACAGTTAAAAGAATAACATGGGCGGCGCGATATACGATATACGATCGATATATACGATTATCGACAGGATATCTAAATCAATGACGCCGTGAGTCACTTCGGAGTCACTATACTGGTCTTTCGTATATTGTGCTTATTATATGCTGTATTAATGGCGCATTTGAATCGTCCAAAAAATCTGCACCGGTGTAGGTTACAAGGTGAGGCACAAGTCTGTTAAATCGGCACTATTGCAGGCAACAGGCGCAACAAGACTTTACAGACTTATACCTTACCTTGTAACCTACACCGGTGCAGATTTTCTGGACGATTCGAATGCGCCATTACAATGAACCAATTGAAGACAAAAACGGTCGTTGACGTCATCTTGAAAACGTAAGAGCTTTTCTCGCGTGAATAATTTAGTGTTTTAAATTGACGTTTTCCGTTATCACTTTACTTTTCTATAAATTGCACAATTCATGCGATTTATTACGACAAAGTAGAACTCTCATCCATTTTGTATTTGACACTTAAAAAGCAGAAATGGCAATTTTATCTGCGCGTGAGTGCACGACGGGGCCGTTTTTGTCTTCAATGCAGTACCAAGCGGAATATAGTGAAACTTTATTTTTATACACTATATATATGACGTGATTTTTCGATCACGCATGAAATCGTCCACAATTTGGAAATTTATTCTCATATATTCAGAACACCGTGTTGGAACCCCACAACAAAGATGACAATGTTACAAGATGTTTACTTTCACGAAAATTTTATTCTCATTGTTTTACATTTCTTTGTATACCATAATCGAAACTGCATTTTATTCACGATTCTTGAAAACAATCAGACAATTAATAAAGTAAGAAAACCAGAATAAGTCAGATTGATAAACATGAAACCATGCGAAGTATTAAAGGCTTGATAACTCATAAAAAATATATACATTTACTTTCAAAATTCGCAAAAAATCAGTCGTTTTTTAAATACACATTAGATTCTTGGAGGCGCAATTCACAAATTGTAGACTGATCGACATCCAAAACATGGGTCACAGAATAAAACAGGGCTGTTCATAAATTCCATGAAACCAATAAACAACTTCGTGACTGGTGCAGCTTGATTCAAATTTGCGTTGGACGTCAACAGTCGTGCCTAGACGCATTTAATTCCAGCTTACACGTTCGCATAATCGCGATTAACTTTAATCTGGCGTAAGCACACGTCGTATCCGCAATTTGACAGAATAAAAGATCACAAGCTGCATAACTGACGCGCGAACAATCGCGGTTTTACCCATACAATTTTTAATCGGTGAACAAATCTGTGAAAATCTAAATGAGAAAAGTGAGGGATATATGATCGGCCTAGATTTCTTGGCCAGATCTAGGTCATTAGCGGACTGTCAGCCGTTAAAATTAACTCCTTAATTCCAACATGGGGGTGGAAGGGGTCAGTTTGCAAATCTGCTTCTAAAAACACTACTTGTTTTGGAAACGGCGACGAGGGTGGATAAAATTCGTTAATGAAAACCAATACTTCCTGTTGAAAACTGGAGGAAAAATGGGAAACTGGATCTGAAAAACAAACAAAAGATATTAAAGAGGGCGCGAGCTAGGGTGGGCAATAAGCGTGGTCAGCGAGAGTGACATGGCCAAGGTTTCGGGTTGACAAAACTATATTTAGTCAAAAAAGAGTGACAACTTCGCTCTGACCCTCCCTGTGGCAGCTAAGCCCCTGGGTACCCAGCTAAACCAAGATTATCCTAGCCGGGATAATAAGGACCATTCCCTACCTTCACTTTTCTGATTTGGAAACTAAAACTGGTCTCCAGCACCAGATGGCCCTCATCATCATACGCATCCCTCCTTAAAAAGGGTTTTGCGGAAGTTGTTTACATCTGTGACTTCTGCAGTACATGACGTCCATATGTTAGCATTTTGTGGCACATGACTTCTCCCCTTTATGATTCCTGTCCTGTCATTAGGGTCGTTAAGGTCCAATTAGAAGCAACAGACCTCCAAATACGACGATTAGCTCCAAATTTTACAATGGGTCAAACTCGCAAAAAGACGCGCATTTTAAGGGCGAACACTTTTATTAGCCTATAAAAGAAAGAAAAGCGAAACAATAGTAATTAAAACATTGAAATCGCTATTACACTATATAAGCGTCATATAATGAAGCTGTGATTCATCCTAAAAACAGCAAAGATGGCAAATGGAAGCTGCACTTTCAAGGGACCAACTCAAGTAAATTTATTTTGCAATATATTTTGCAAATGTTAACCCTAGTCAGCCAGATAAAACCCGTTTTATTGATGCCCACAGGGGCGTTGAGGATAACCTTAAAAAAAGGACAATATTCACTAAACCTAGGGTGATTCACGATGAACACATCCAATCAATTTTGAACGACCCCATAACTGCGTCTTTGTAACAGTGCTCAAGATGCTCGGAAGAAATATTGACATGTCATCACAAGTTATTGACAGCGGATCACTTCCAGAATTAAATGACAAAGTCTTTAACCTATATGTTAATGCATTTAGCCTAAAAGGAACATTAGTTGACTGCAATATGGTAAAACATCCAATTTAAATCACCGTATTAGCCACATACTATATTCTTGAAAATTCAAAAGAATACTCCATTTATAGTACAACTTCGATTATTTGCAATCGAATTTACAGGTAATCGCTTTTAAGTCGCTTAATCTCCCTACTATTATAAGCAGGTGCATGCATGTAAACAAACGTGAAATTATTCAAAAATTAATACGGAAGAACGCGCGCAGTACATGTCGCTGATAATTTCAATACACATGTAGTTTATACTTGAAGTAAATTGGAAAAACGTTAACAAAATTTAAGCTAATAACAATACGCCAGAAAATAATTTACGATTTGGAGAAATTTACTTTCGCAAATTAATCTGACAATTTTGCAAATAATATATTGCTACATGACCGCCTTCACTGAGTCATACAATCGCTTCAGTAATGCATGCTTTTAAAGGATAAATTCTTTTCTTCTTATGTAATTTTTACACATTAATTTTTTTTTAAAAAATCACGAAATTTGAAAAATAAAATTCACCTATTCTAAAAAGTCTGTGTATTGATGCAAACGAAAATAGCCAAATCGTTTAACAAGAGAGCTGTTGAAGGTACGATCATTCATCAGTATTTGTTCGCGTCACAATCTTTTCCAGAAATTTTTTTGCAAAAACAATTTTTGTCCACATTCTTTCAGGATAATGGGTGAATTTTGCTGTTTAAAACTGAAAAAGTAGCGGTAAACGTGCGTGAAAAATGTTTATAATTTCTTATTGTTGCGTGAAATTTTTGATACAACATTACACTATATAACTTTATGACGGATGGGGAAATGGGGCAAGAAGGTCGTTATGAGTGGGCAACAGGTGGGGGGTCCCTAACGGATGACTTATACGCAAACCCCTCACATACTTCGTATACTTTTATTTCCATCATTTCTGTCAACTTGAGGGGAAAATGTTATTTTGAACGAAGATTCATGGGGGCGATTTTCACTGGGCCTCCTTGCCTTGCCAGTTATGTGGTATTACCAAATAAAAAAAAAGTAAAACATAAGATGGAAATAATTTTCATCAACCAAACATTTAAAACTAATTTGAAAAAGCAATGTACTGCCATCGTGTGTTAATGAACTTTTTTGAATTTTAAGAATGTAGTCTCGCTCTAGGAAACGAGTTTCTACTGTAAATTCAGGGGCACGGGGTCATAGGAATAAGCGGAACACAAACTTAACTCGTGCATTGTTATCGGAGCAAATGCTTCACTTTCGTCGCGGAATGTTTAAGATTTTTGTCTCTACGAGAATATTGTGTTGTTTGCGCAATTTCTACATTACCTCCGTCGCAGAAAATTATACTTCAGCTTTTATGGAAAAAATGGAGGTACAACAACGGACTCGAAACCCTGCAAGATCATAGGGAGTACTCAAGACATCAGCTTTGCGGATCGCAATTTGATGGTCGTGAAGTCACGTGTGCAAAACTGGCACACTAATTGGTTGAAAACTAATTAATGCATTCCTGTTGCACGCACGGCTTTAGAGTTACCAAAATGAGATTCTTACAGCTTCCGTCTGAATAATCCCATAACATATGACTTTACAGCATTTCCATTTTGCAAGTTACCAATACTTTTCTACAGTTTTAACAGGTATACCCACATATAATTTTTAAATGTTGCATTTAAGTTACATTTTGCTCTTTTTATACCTATTATTGTTGCTAATTTAAAATAAAATCATGAAAATGTTTAAAATTATTTTTTAAGCAACGTCGCAAAGTTACCTGTCAAGAACATTTCAAAGATTCAAACTTATTTTCATCGATTTAAGCAAATATTTTTCCACCAGTAAATGCAACTCTACTTTTGTAAGTATATAGAGAAAGTTTCCTCGCAAGGTTTTAATCAAGCTTCAGCCAACGAGACAACATGTCATTCGGGGCAAAAAAAAAAGTAATGTAAAACTAAAAACAATGTGAAACTTAAAAAGGCAATTTGACCGTCTGCAGTGTATTTCGGCAGCACCGAATTACGGTTTGTAATGACGAATTAATTTCGTTGGAGCTTTATGCGCATCGAGTACGGAGAAAACTGCGTCCAAATTGACCCTTACGAAAGGATTTAAGAGCCGTTTATTTGATTTCGGGACGTGCTAAGGGGTCACTTAGTGTCCCCATCTTCTGACCCCCGCCTGCCTCCTTCTCTTTTTATACGAAACCCGACGTAGTTTATTAGAAACTATTCACAAGGATGAGATGGAAGTGCGAGATAGCGAACCATAAAAAGAAAAATGGCCGAGCTCAATCGTCCATTTTTCACAATGAGTTACTAACTCTTGCCACTCGAAGTACGCCTTGAATAAGATGGTTAATGGCGCCCCTATCGTCGGGGGTGGATAATAAAGATGAGGAGGAGGAGGGGGTGATAAAAACGCTCCAGTGTCCATAACTTAAGAGGAGGCCACCTTCATTGAAAACTGCTTCGCAGGGACAATCCTCATACTTCAAAGAAGGAGAAAATAAACCTGCTCGACGCAGCGCCCCCTAACACCCTGCAAGATTGGCGGCGGATCCCCCAAATCCTGCTTCAACTTATCTGGTTAGTCAATGGCAACGAGATTACACCTGGTTATTGCAACCTCCATTTCTGGGCAAATCCTCAACCTGGGCGAGATGAAACTAGACATGAGTTAAAGATTAAGCAAGGGAAATCCTAGCCTCGAAGCATGCACGAAACGGCTTTCCTTTTCTAGGATGCCATCGGAGGAAGAAAATCTTGAAATGTCACGCTTTTTTTTCCCCTTCGTCGTATTAACTGCAGTTTATTAAACTTCTTGCAAGGGCACGAATAATAATAGTTAAAAAAAATGAGGATGTGTTCCTCATATAGAAAATTTCAATGTAACGTTCCCTTTAAGTCGATCTGTGACATCTTTTCTTTTCAATTAAGGATTATAACTTTGAACATTTATTGTCCTCCTTGAAGTATGACTCAACTACCCTGGGCGCTTTATGTTCATAAAATTGTAAATTCCCCCGTTATTGCTTCAAAATAAAAAAAAATTGAGATTAACGTGGATTAATTTGGATTCTTGCCAAGTTGATTAAAAAAAATATCATCCACAAATAGCCCAAGGTAAATGAATCACAAGACAATAAATCTTGAAATTTATTGGTCGCATCTTCAAGTGGCTAGATGCACAATAAAATTAAGAGCTGCGACAGAACCAAGGTTTATGGACGACACAAACTCGCATCTCCCTAATTATAACAGGGATTAAGTGCCATTAGTAAAACTTGTTTGTAAACTTGTGTTTTATTAATGGCGCTTTTGTCAGTCGCGAAATCACGTGTGCAAAATCGACACGCTAATTGTTTTAAATAATTCCCTCAAAGTTAAAGGCGTTTTTAAACCAATTAATGCATTCATTTTGCACACTAAACTTCAGACTGACACAAGTACCATACTGTATATACGTACTCCTAATAAATCTTGAAGCTATACAATCCTTAATGAAAACAAAAATATGTTCCTAAAATTTAATCAATATAGATATTAGTAACAAATATCGTTGAGACTTGATGTTTTTTTTTTAAACTTCATTATCTAAAGCAATGCACAAATGGCTTTTCTGAAATGCGTTGGCGCGAGGAACAGAGATTCTTGTTCCTTCAAATGTTAGCATGCACGCATGCAGCAACGCGCTGCGTCACTTCGTATATCTCTCGCATCAATGAGCCGAGAGTAATTAGAAAACAGGCTAGTAAAAAAAAAAAAACTCGTTAGTTCGAGCCGTGCATTTCGAGCATTCCTAAATGGGATGGCGCTAATGTAGCCACCCCTGGTTGCAGTTCTCAAGAGTGAGTTACCCGAGCAGCGCGATGCACGTGGCCAAAGGTATTTTCGGGTTGCTCCGGGGCTTACACCTGTCTTCGACTTAATGAAATCAACTGGCGTCCCCCCTCCCCCCCTTCAGCCTAATAACCGAAAACCCCCCGTATAAATATTTTTAATCTCGCCCCTTCATGACAAACATTAACTCTCGCCAAAGATGCAGCGCGCGCACACGTGGTGCTCGAGACTCAACTCAATAAACTACTCAAGAAGAGACAGCTGCGAACGCCCTCTGGTAACCGGGGCAGATTCTTTAGTCTTGCTCAGGGTGCAAATCATTTACCCTTTTAAAAACCACCGAATGACCATCAAAATAATGAAAACGAGAAACGAGCCGGAATCTCTCCGATAGCTCCGACTATAATAAAAAACGATAATAACGTCCCGTCAGTTCTGCCCGCTCTTTAGGGAAAATCACTTTCATTAGCGAGGGCCAGGGAAATCGTATTGGTCCGCAACATCGATTTCACACCTGTTTAGGTGGGCAATCCTACTGCTCCACCAACTATACGAACGTATACAGGAAAACACCCAGGGATTTTTCCGCAACGAAAGTTAGGTGTCGCTGAATTCAACCAGACAGAAGCTCTGCGAACCGCATCGATTGTGCGCACGTAACTTCACGACTGCTGAAGTGATTCACTAAACTTCTCTAATTCTGAGTACCCTTAGCCACGCTACGTAAAAAAAAATACACCGTAAATTTTGATCAGAAATCAGAATACATACGTCAAACTTTCATGGATATTGCCATGTATAGACATAATAAGCTGCAACACTAGCGCTATGAAGCACTGCGTGGACAAAACTGGCGCGAGCCATCATCTTCTCCAGTTGGCAGTGATCTTCTGCAGAACATCGATGAAATACAGTGGATCAAAAAAGTATAGGCAATATCCGATTTTTATGAATATCTCTAACATAAATTGATTTACCTATCTATAGAAACGAGAATATAAATCTCGTGAAAAATAGTTTATGGAAATCTCTCTTCCCGGGTCGGCTATCCTCGATTGTGTTTGTCATGGTTTCCCACAATTCCTCCAGGTGAATGTTGAGATAGTTCCTATACATTAAATCGGCTATGGCCGTCTTCCTATCCTATCACATCCGCCTCGTTAAAAGTCCCAAATACGGGATATATAACTTAATTGTGATGTTGGGGTCCATCATGACCAGACTGCTTAGTCTGACTTAATTTGTATAATGATCCCCCCTGCCAAATGGTATTATGTACTGACTGTAGGGTAAAGAATAAAATATAATAGAAGCTATAGAGCAGTCGAAATATGTGAAGGATGGTAACTAATGTTGGCGATATTTGGAGCTGTTGTACCAAACTCGTTTTAATGTACAATTAGAGGCAGATTTAAGTTTGTTTGACATTTTGCATTTGTTTCGTATACATTGTTGTACCGGCGTAAAGGAAATGTTGAAAACTATGTATTTCCGTTGGAATATTCAATCCCATCGTGAATCTATTAAATGAAGAACAAGATGTACCTTGGTTCAACTTGTAAAAAATGTTTGATGCATTCCGCACAAGTTGTTTACAATTAATATACCTGTGGCTTTCATGTTTGTGTGAAAACAGTGCTTTTGTTATTTAAACAACCGCCTTTCCATTTCACGGCAAAAAAAAAAGTTTTTTTACTGTGAAAACAAACGTGTTTTTTTTTCGTGAACTTTGTTTTTCATTTTCTAAGAAAGTATACGGCGTTTACTAAATTGCTTTTGGGTTAATTTCTTATATAGGGAACCGGGGTAATGCAATCTGCAGGATCAACCCGCTACCCTGAATACTGTTGACTAATGAATTTCTTCCCTCATGCACAAAAAATGTTTGGAGCAACTCTGATTAGTCACAGCATCACACAAAAAATGGTTTCTCTCCATCCCTCTTGAAATCTGGGAATTATTTCTCGATGAATTACACCAGGTCTCCGTGGGCCTCACCCTTGGATTTGCTAGGATGAATCAAATCATTTTAAGACATTTTACGTCAAAATGTATATGTTTTTTTCTAATTCGGGTTCAATGCTCGTTCGCTGCAAATTTGTGTCGTCCTGACAAATCTTCTATCCCTGTTGGTTGGAAATATATTGATGCACATTCTTTAGTTTATCATCACTATAATTTAACGACTACTGTACACGCACTCATTCGTCGAATGAACTACGTGCATGCAAATTTAATTTTCAATTTCCGAGACAACGTTATTATAGCGTTGCATTAATTACAGTTGTTCTCCCGGGGCAACAAATCAGAAATTCACAAATTTGTCATTTGAAATTGGTAGAATTTTAATTGAAATGTTATTACGTTCATGTAATTTCAAATAGGGCTTCTAGCGATACTCGGTGATTATGAATAAATTAGCCTATATGCTCACACGCGCTTCATTATGTTGTGAATGCGTTCATGAATTCAATTTAAGGTTTGACCGCAACGCTACATTCATTTAAATATGAAAAATCAATTAAATATGATTGGTAATTAGCTAATTGGCTAATGATATACAGATATATTATTTCCCTTCATCCTCTTTGAGAATTTAATTCTTTAAATAATAGATCCCCGGAGACAAGGAAATATTATATTTGGCAGGGTTCAAGCTCTGTTTGGTTCAAGTCTACTCTCCTTGATTGCTTCGGTTTAGTGGACACCCTGTAGTATCGATCTTCACAAACTACATGGTGGTTTTATTGTCCATTACCTTTTATAACGTTCTCTGAAATTTAACCTAATTTTTAACAGCATATTGGATTGTTGGCAATTTTTTCCAACTTCCGTAAAATTGGATGCTTCGTAGAACATCTGCTGCATTTTATTTAAGCATTTTGGAACACGTCGTCGTGGAATCTCGTTGAAATTGAGTTGAAATGAATATAAGTTTACATCTTGTGTAATATACATTGTAAGAACTGAGATATTGAAGAATCTTGGAACTTTTTCCGACATTTTATGATCAAATAGTAATAACCTTTCAACACGAATCCAGTTAATTAGGCATTGGTTCGATTCGTTAAATATTAGGTTAGCAATGGCTGATTATACGCCATATTATGTACAGTGTACATGTACCTACTTCAAACCCAAAAAACAAGTTTTAGGTAGGCATTATTTGTTTAAACTATATTTACGAGGTAACTAATAATGGTATACCCTTAAACCCACTGCACTATTTTACTATGAATAACATGTGTAAAATGCCCTATTAGATATTAAAATACATTTTTTTTTCTAGCCTTCGGTGTTCCAAAATGGCATCTATTGAGTGACATTCAATGTATTATTAAACGACACATTGGAATTCAAAATTAAAGTATTCGTTATGCAGCACGAAGTGTACAACTATAATGTTTTTAGCAATATTCAGTGCATGTTTTCTTCTGTTTTTAATGTCTGATTATACGCCTATTATGTGCCTACTTCAAGCCCCAAAACCAAGTTTTAAACATGCACTATTTTCTATGAATAACATACATGTATGTAAAAATTCACTTTTAAAGTGAATTATATCAGGTGTCTCTTAATGAAGACGATGAACCCTGATGAAGACGTATGTTGCGACGAAACGTTGTGTTTTGTAAATAAACATTTTTATGGTTGCGGTATTTTACGGCGTTTAATTGTTAGTTCAATTCTAACCACTTGATGATAGAAGATGAAGAAAGATTATAATACGTTACTTTTTCTATCTTTGGGTGCTCATGTATTCAGTGAAATATTAAAGGAAATTAACGGAATATTGAAAATCAAATTTAAAGTATTCATTAAACGAGTACAAAATAATATGCCTATCATATAGTCATCATATGCAAAATACTGCGGTACTGTAATGCCCGCAAAACGGTAGTATCTGGCCAATCTTTGCCATGCAATGAATACCGCACGTGGATAATTACAATTGCTGAAAGATGGCTCTTCGAAGAAGGTGCTCTCTATGTAGATTCTAAGCCATAAAATGGCGCAGCATTTGCTTTTAGGCAACTCGCGCGTGTGTATTGACCCGGACTACTCGGGTGCGCTACCATTGGCTGTTTCAATATTAATAGCGGAACGAGGTTATTGCAAATCAATGCCTTTTTTTTGTTCCATCAGCCCGGTTCCCTGTTCCACGGCCCTAGCTCTCGTCTTATTAGCATAACTAACATTCGACAGGCGATATCTTTTGTTGTTGTAATATTTCTCGAGAGTGGTCTTTCTCGCCTTTCAATTTAATTTGCGGAGACGTGAAGCTCCATCGTATAGTGGTTTTCCTTTCTCTTCCATTAAATCGTGTTTGCGCGAAAGAGCCACGCCGAGCGGGGAAAAAGGGGTCCAAGAAAAACATAAAGAGTAAGGATCGATTATTTTCTTTAGTAGATAATGACTTGCCACTGGGATTTTAGCAAAAGACATAAGCAAACAGTACGGGGGCCTCGGAAAAGGAAGAAGAGGGAAGATTCCCGCGTAAAGAAGAAAAGGAGGAGACAAATAGCCTGCAAGGATGGAAACGATCGTGGAAAGGTGTATAACTTACATTTGCTATTTCAATTGCGACTGCTATCTTTTATGTACACTCGAGTTATGCCATTTTCTACAGTTCATTTTTATCTTAATGGAAAACTTGGTGGAGGTTCCGAGGCTCGCTCCGAAATTGACAACACTGCGTGCACGACCCATTGTGTGCCTTGCACTCAAATTCAAATATGAACCCCGGGTAAACGATTTGCATTGTCATTGTTAAGCGAGTAGCTACGTGGCTCCCGTTGACCTCGACGCTACGCGGCGCGCTACAGGAGCTCAACTCAATTTATTTGACCTTTTCTTGTCTATCCTGTAGACTCCCCTTGCGGAATGATATACGCGTACTCCTGCATGAAATGTGAAGAAAAATATGCAGAATCGAGGTGCTGCTGCTTGGATGCATTGGCTTTGCATAAGCACGTCTGAAATTTTCTAGATGAGGAATTTGCGTGAACACAATATACCACGTGATTCAAATTAATTACGTCCTGTGCGCTTTGCGATTTTTGCATGCGGTGCGGTTATGTGAAATATCCATTCAAAAATGCACGCTCGGTTTTGGAATTGTCTTGGAAAACTAAAACCTCATAATGGACCTTATGAGGAATTACGTATGGGGCTGCATCCCGTGATCTTTTCGTCGAATGAACAACGAAAAGAACGTGCCTCGGGATGCTGGACATTATTGCGTTGCTCGTATATATGATCACTATACTGTCCTAGTGTGGAAATTGTCGTTGAGATGGGGGCATAATGTGCAATATTTTAAACTATTTATACGAGGGGTGTGCGTTAAGTTTCCGCAATCATTTTTTGAAAAAAAAAATACTGTTTGGATTTTAAGGAAATTTGTAAAAGTTCTTCCATCATTCCTGAACATATTTCAACATTAAAAGACATGTTTCAAAATGTACAATGGCTTAAAAGAAAATAAAGAGATAATGGCTCAACAGCGTTTTTAAACTTTTGAAGGCATTTTAGGTCAAATGCATATCGCATCCTCCTCGTTAAGGTCCCATATTACGGGAAATATAATTTAATTGTAGTGTTGGGATACATCCTTAAGGATCCCCCCTGCCAAATGGTGCTAATCCACTGACTGCAGGGTAAAGAATTGAAATTGAAATAGGAGCAGAATTATGTGCAATGTTTAATATATGAGTAATGTCCAAATGTTCGGTATATTAGTGGATTGAAAAGTTTCGAAATGGGAAGTGGGCGACAAGAGTCTGTCAGACTCTTTGAGAGTCTCGCCAGACTCAAGAGTCTGGCGCTTTTTTTTGTGCGAGGCCTACAGTCACTCTATGAACGATGGGAAAAACGCATCTGCCAAAATGGCAAAATGATTGCGGATACTTCATGAACACCCCTCGTATACAAAGAAGCTTTATATATTGCAAAGAAGTGTGCACAGAAAAGGTTATACATTTTGGGTCATTACCGACACTAGTTAAGCAAAACTTCTCATAACTGTAATGTACATGTATACGGAAAATATGGCCAAATGCATACTTCCTCTTATGGTCATCTTCTCTAAGTAGTGATTCAGACGCTTCAATTCGCTGCGTCAATTGTTGATCATCGAAAAAGGATGTTTGGTTTAAATTAATAAACACTGGCCATTAACCTTTAATTATGCAGGATTCGTATACATGCATATCGTTTATTATTTAATTCTTAAAATGTTAACATGCATTCTTTTGACGTAGGAAAAAACCAAGAAAATCTACATGCCGAGATTCTAGAATTTCACAGATATTGTATCCACTACCACGCAGGAGAAATGGTGTTTCCTCAAGATTCCTTTCAGAATTCTCAACAATTCTTGTGAAAAACACACGCACTTTATTGTGGCATTGAAGGTGACCACGGGTTGGTCTTATAGCAAAAACGTGTACGGATTCCTTATCAGGTTATTGCATGTAAAGCTTATGAGATCAATATTGAAATAAAGGCGACGAAGGCTTGCTTTTATCATCATTTCTGGGTGTTAAGACGTGAGATAGGGTTTTTTTTAAAAAAAAAAAACAACTTTGCAGCTTCAGACACGCCAGCGTCCCGTGCGTTTGCGCAATGGAGATGCTATTTCAAAACTTATTGGCACAAGGCAAAGCTTTATTTCCTTAAGTCATATAGCTTGACGCGTCATAATGATGGACGTTCTTGCCTTTTATTCTATAGGTTTATGTACGCTCCAGCTATATATACTGTATGTGCGAGCAAGTTTCATCGGCCGTTTCTTGCTGTATAACCATAGAAGATTGGGCTTAATATAAATATATATTGTCCAGAAATTCATGCGGCACTGGTATGACGGTGCACCGGCGTCCTAAGCAGATGCTCTGAATTTTGAGCACGTGAATTGGCAGCTTCATAAATCTGAACCATAGTCATCATCTGTAATCTACCGGAGACAACCGGCTTCGTGCTCAGAAAGTGAACATTTAGCCCAAAGACGTTTCTTCATATAAATTTAGGCCGCAGGAAAATGGCATTTTATATAATGTCCACTAACTTTGAGCTGGCAGTTCTGCATTGCTCGACAGTTTCGGCTCTGCTCTTAAATGGGCGAATTAAGGGGGCAATATATATAGTTTGGATGCCCCAATCAAACTTTCTTTTGTTCCCCCATTTCCTAGCATCGCCATTGGCTGAAAACTTTTGAACAATCTTGTACATTCTAGGTCAAAGAAGCTGAGGAAGGTGTTGATGGCATTTCACCGCCACCTGCAGTCAAGATTAAAATTGCTGTTATAAACATGCTGTTCGAGCAAATGCTTGTGACATGCACAAAAACCGCAATTTAAAATGTGGGAAATTAACATGTTCACGTGTTATCGACATCTTAATATGCCTACACGAGGGGTGTTCATTTATAGTTCCCCCAATCATTTCAGAAAAAAAAAACTGCTATAAGGATTTTCATGAAATCTGGTCGAGAAATACATGAAAACGGAATCAATTCAAAACAATTTCAATTTTGGAGATGCATGCCTCGCTCAAAATACGTTTAAGCTAAAGCATTTATGACAGACATCGGCCGTCCACTTCTCTGGGCATTCACTCATAGACCGAACGTTTGGATATTACTCGGATCTTAAAAAATTCTCACATTTCTGATCCTGAAATGCCTCCATCAATTAAAAAAAACGGACAACAGGCCGCTGCTGAACCACTATCTCCTCGGAGTCCATCTTTGCCTTCGAATTTTAAGCCCGTTCACATTTTGAAACGTATTTTTTAATGTTGAAATATGTTCAGGACTGTTGGAAGATTTTTTCCAATACATTTTATTAATATACATACAGCCTTTAAAAAAGGCTTGAGTAAACTTAATGAGTAAACTGCAATGGGAGAGAATTCAAAGGCATTTTTGGTGAGTAATTGCGAATCATACACCTTTAATGAGCTACTGTCTTTATGACGCAATTGTATGTGGCTAATTGTTAGTTACCGAACATGCACATGTGCAGGGATATTTTGAACGGCATACCTTTTTGCTAACTTGTTATACACTGCAAAAAAGATTCTTAATTTAGACATGTTTCAGGTTTTTTAAATTTGTTAAATGCACTTCAGACGTTTTTGAAAATTTAAAATATGAAATACAGTGTATGTCTAAATTAATGTCCCGTTTTTACAGTGTATGATGTAGTAATCTACAGTACATATCATGTATAAACCTACCGAATGTCTTTTACACATTTTTTTTAATTTCTACGTGTTTTCTCTACATGTACTGCTGTAGTCAGTGTTTGTTTCTTAAAAAAGGTAACCCAATTCCATGCCAATCGCAGTTTTCAACTTAACCTCAGTCAGGGATTATGACTGGAAAAACCAAAATGCATAAAGACCGATTATTGTTTCCTTGACAACGTGAAGCGGCCGGGTCTTAAGTTCAGCCACCATTTTCTGGTCTTCTTATAAGTACTTTGTCCCCACTGGCATCCAGCGACACGCAAATGCGGATAAAATAGCAACAGTGAGGTTAGCCTATCCTATAGGATTATGTAATGGATGTTGCACCAAAGTTAAAACATTCGGTTGTCACGGTAACAAGCGCTCATCTGCCATTGTGCAACAAAATGTAAGCATCCCGTTTTGCAGTATGGAATTGGCATACCCTCGCTCAGCGCTGCTCGTATGCGCTTACTGGATGTCATCGGCATATGCGGATGAAATCATGAAATCTCACACCCTACACTCAGTGTAGGTATTGCTATTTGCCATATACCGTATTCCCCCGCAAATAAGTGCATGGCACTATACCCCGGGGAGGCCAAAAAATCCAATTTCCAATTTTGGTCC
>JAQGAO010003531.1:0-16818 GCA_034697705.1 Ommatoiulus sabulosus | reverse complement strand
CCCAATTCAGTGAAGTATGCACCATTTCCGAGCCGAACGGAACGGGTGCAGAAACGTGCACCCGGTGTGCACTTTTTAGGTGAGTCGAATTCGCCATTATTGGCTTCCATGTGTCGTCAAAACTGAACAGGGTAACACCATCTCATTGGCTTCCATGTTTATGGTAATAATAATTAATAAGCGTGCGCAAAGGCCGCGTGCGTGCTTTAGAACACAGGCGAGTGACACGTTGCCTACAATTCGTTTACAAGCGCGCAGGGCGTGGCTTCATCTTAAAAATCATTTCGTACACATAGCGGCGCTGAGGGGTTTTCGGAACTCAAAATGTCTATGGAGTGATCCTACTTATATTTCATATACTGCGCCTTTACCCATTATGCAGCTTTAATTTTACAAACGGGCTAATAGGCTAATAGGGCAGCAGCTTTGCAACATTTAAGGAGTAATAAATTCCCTTTTATTCAATTGGTAAATTGCACAACTTTGCTCTATTACATGGAAAATGGCCATGTTTGCATTTCTCTATAAATAATTATAGGGAAACGCAATGAAATTTTAACCAGTTGTTTCAAAATTTCTAGTATTTCAGGTTAAAATTAAAGAATTTAAAGCTACAATCAAAACATTTTCTGGTCATGATTGACTTGCAAATAAAAATTCATAGTCAATAAATATCGGTGTACTTACAGCTACTTTGTGTGCCACTTCTTCTAGAACAACTCTGTACTTGATTTCCATGGGCTCCAGTTTTGACTGCTCCACTTCCAGTGGCCGTACATTAGTTTTGCCAGTAAATTCCATCATGGATTGGAATTTGGACACCTTTAAATTGTCAGTAAAATGTTATCGATTTTATGGTTTCCAATACTTCAATACTTTTCTTTCATTCTGCATTCTGAAGTTCTTATTTTTGCAAGTGTAGCAACATTCAGAATAAGATATCAACTGAACTGTAGCAAATTACAAATTCAATTTTTGTAACTAGTGCAATTTTCTTAAGTTTGCTTAAGTTTACTCGATTTATACTGTGACCAATAATACCAATTTACATCACTGTTAAGCATAATGAAGAACAAATCGGGGTCTTCATGTGCATGAGCTTGCAGAAATCTTAAGATTATTCTGATATCAGTGGCCATTTAACGTGTTCAATTTATTTAAAAGTCTGAATAACTTGCCTCATGCGGCTGAAGCAGTGATATAGCTGTTCCTTTCCTTCCTGCTCTTGCTGTACGACCAACACGATGAATGTATCCCTTGAGAAAATGTGGCATATCGTACGAAACAACATAACGGACATTTTCAATATCCATGCCACGAGCCAAAAAATCAGAACAAACAAGTCTAAAAGCAAAGATAAATTGAAAATTAGTATTATAAAGAATGCTACTAGCTTTTCACTAAGGATGTAATTGTGGTGCATTCACTATGGAAAGTTTTGAAGATATTATTACAAGTGAAAACGAGAATTCTTATTATAATTTTTTTCTATAAACAAAGAAAGGGAATAACTAGGAATTGACAATATTACATTTTAAAATACTACAGTTTATTTTGAATTTAATTAAAAGCTTATTTTAATTTTTAAAAAGGCCAACCTAGTGACTAATACATGCCATAAAAAGAAATGAAGTTATCAACTTATTATAAATGTGTGGTAAATCAAAAAACGTGACAATTTCAAATCTTTGTTAAAATTCCTTTGTACTTGTCCCTTGTCTTCTAAAAATTCACACTGAGGCGAATAAATCACACTTCCACTAAGACTGGAAACCTGTCTGTTATTTTTATAAACATATAAAAACTGGCAACTCACACGTCAATTAAACCTTGGGCAAATTGCTCCAATATTTTCTTGCGATGCCGGACATTTAACTGTGAGGAACATTCTTGCACTCTCACTCCTCCATATGATGAAAGCAGAAGGTATAGCCTACATAAATTATTAGTGATTAGATCTGGACTCCATTTTTCTTCCAATAATGGACACTGCCCATTACCTGCAGCTTACCTATGGCTACTTTCCACAGTGTTTGTGAAGCAAAGTATGTAGCGATACTTCAAATGGAGAATAAAGTGTAAGAGTACTAGTGGCTTTAATGCAAGCTCACAACTGACATAGAATTCTATGAGCTCCTTTGGAGTAGCATAGCGTCCAATGGATTGACCTTCTTCCATCTCATCACTTACTTTACCAGGAGCAAATAATTTTGGTAAAAATAGTTTCAGAGCTTTTATCTTCTCAGGATCATGTGTCAATGTTGCTGAAAATAGTAGTTTTTGAGGCTAAACGAAAGAAAAGACAAAAATTACAGCAGTGGGAAAAAACCCCATGATAATAAACGTTCAGCTTAAAAACATTCCATATATACATAAACAAAAAGTTCAGCTGATATATTACATCTATTCCTAACGAATTTATAACAATCAACGCATGAGTTCGTGTTATTTATGGCTAAACACATCTTATAAATGATTATATCAAAAAACTTACCACACGAAGCAGGTCAAGGCGTCTTAAAAAATAATAATAATAATAATTAAAGGGATTGTCGAAAGCTAAGAAATGAAGGAAATGTGGATTAAAAGACAACATCATCTGTCTAACCTGGCAGCACTGATTGGTATGACACCAAATTCCTTGCCTCCATTGACACTTTTTTCAACATGAGTGAGCCATCCTTGTTTAATTTGCTGCATCACACGATCAGCTTCATCTATTACCTGGGATATAAAATTAGCATCACTATTTGGTAGACACTTTTTGAGAAAGTATAACATTTGGTGTTGACTTACAATAAAACGAAGATATTTGAGATTGAAGCCAGGTGTTTTTGTAATGTGATCAACAAGTCGACCAGGAGTGCATATCAGTATATCAACCTTACTGAAATCTCCCCTGTACCTAAATTCATGAAAATTAATATAAGTAAATGTGTACGGCCATATTTATTAGCTTTGTGAATGAAAGAAATTAATCCATCATTTGTATGAAAGCAATTATGTAAACTATGAAAATAATTCCGCTTAATCAATACAACCACTAATTTAAATTAAACGATGAGCAATTTTTTTTGTATATTACGAATTTCTTAGGACGTCTTATTCAGAAATTTGATAAATGAGAGAAGATTTTTCAGGTCTTTCAATGTTGTCAAACATAGAACTTTACAATAATGTAGATGAATCACACATGACATACACATTATTTCAGTGAAAATTTCAGTTTTTATTCCAACCCCTATAACCTGAACAATCTATTTATCCTACCCCTTTCTGATCAATAAAGACTGCTCAGTTTCAAATCTTGTTTGGCCAACAGCAAGTCCAACCTAAAATAAATTTGGAATTGATTAAAAGATGAAAATAATAAAATGTACAAAATACACAAAGAATTGTATTATTAGTATCCAAGTACCTGCAATCCACTTCCTTTGCAATATGTCTGAAACACTTTGTGTACTTGCACAGCAAGATTAACAACTGGCAAAACAATTAACGCCCGTATGGCACACACTACACGTGGACGTATTGCCTAAAAAATTAACCAGGTTATGAATTAAACGACTGTCTAATGCAGTGTTTTCCAATTACATTTACTCATGGAACCCCAATAAACAATTCATGGACCCCTTAATTATCCATGACAGTATGCCATGGTTTCACAGATCATACTTTGGGAACTACTGACCTAATGTTATGTTTAGCAAGCATTACTAAAATGTTTTAGATTGGAGAGCTTACTTGTATTATGGGAAGAGCAAATGCTAGTGTTTTTCCACTTCCAGTTGGAGCAGAAACGCATAAGTCACATGGTCGATAAACAGTTTTCTGGTTACTTTCAAGCAGCCATGGAATTATTGCCGATTGCACGGGAAAAAAGTGTTTAATCCCATTTTTCTCAAGCAGGTCAACAAGGAATGAATCAAGTCCTTGAATTTCGGTCACACCAGTCAACTCCTTGTGCAAATCAATGGAAATGACGCCAGCTTCTGTCATCCAATACGGAACTACGTCTTTTACCTAGTTTTTGAGAGGTATCTAAAGATTAGGCACTATTTTCAACATTTCAAAAAAATATTTATACAAATACATGTAAATATAATAGGCTACTGCTATCGCTCAGCACACCTTTTGTGGTTTTTGCCTTTTTACTTCTCCAATGAAAGTGAATCCAGATTCATCCCACTCTTTATTGTCTGCTTCTGAAATTTAGAAAACCAAAGTTTAAAATATGATTTGCTTGTAATTGAAAAAACTCGTAACCATACATCAAACCATATTTTTAAACCGAAACATTAATTGATAAGAAATTTTGATAAGAAATTTACGAAATTAATCTGAATATAAAAACAATTAGTATCTTTTTTTACCGTCAACTTCTTTAGGTGTTTTCTTGGTCTTTGGTTTCTTTTTCTTCTTGGTTATTTTGTTAGTTTGACCTCCTTCATCTGGTTTCAACAGAGAATCTTTGTTTTCAATATCATTTTCTTTGGCTTCTTCTAGGTTCTTTTTCTTTTTCTTTTTAGGGGCTTCATTTTCCAACGTTTTAATTGAAGAACCTTCAGTTGTATCTGTGGCTACTTCAGAGAGCTTCCGCTTCTTCTTTTTCTTGCTTTTTTCTTTTTCATAAGATGGTTCTGAAGACACATTTGCATGGTTTATAAGTGCCGGTGAATCTTCTTTTGACTCGCCCGATTCCTTTTTTCCCTTTTGCTCTCGCTCTTCTTTTCTCTTTTGTGCCTGAATATGTAGCTTCTGTAAAATTTCGGCACTCTGCTGAGGGACTTCATCTTCCAAGAACCTTTAGATTAAAGACAACGATAAAATAAGATATCAAGTAACGGCTGCTTCCTCAGCCAGACATGGGCAACATATATTCTGGACTATACACACTTCCTAGTGTTATGGAATCGCAATAAACAAACTCATGTCAAACTTTGGAAGGTTTGGACCACTGACACATTTCTCATTTTGCCATGGCGCGTTAAACGACGCCTGATATACATAACCTTAAATGTGCATGGATTACATTCAGTAACACCATAACAAACCTGTGAGCATGTTTAATCTGAGTTAATCATATTATGCTGACATACACTTATGATAGTGCTCCAGTAGTTTAGTTTAGCTTAGGGATAATCACCGTGCCGAAGCCTTATGGTGATTTAGAGGGTTGTCACATGTCGATAAGGCGAGATCTGATGTAGCCTACATGTACAGTATGTAGTCCCAGGAATGGGGACTAGACGTGAGATGTACATGTAAGTCGGGGTCAGCTAATTACCGTGGACGAATCCTGCCACTGTGCTAATACGAAAATGTTCTAGGCTTCTCGATCTTATCGAATCTTTATTTTAAAATTCTAAATATTTTTCAGGCGATGGATGGTGACAGAAGCTCGCATCCACAGTCCACGTGTTGGCGCTTAGGGTTACGCTTTCCAGCAAAATACTTCGAGAATACATTTGTTATCAGTTAATGCGTATCAGTTATTACCTTCTAGCACTAAATAGCTCCATGTTCCTCAGATGATTTTATCGTTGTTATAATTAAAATTCTGTATAAATAAAAATAAACTTGAAAAACTGTTCTGCTTTGAGATTTATCTCGTCCGCGCGATGGTAAGGTTTTTCGAAATTTCGACTAGTGGCGCCATCAAGGGACAGTTTTAACAACTTCTGCCAGCGTACATTGCCGCATGGGCTACGTGCTCGTATACTCACAGTGGTATACTGTGCTACGTGCGTGTACTACATGTATCACAGTATGGTAGTACACGTACAGTACTAATCTAAAAATATTTATTTGACGAGAAGAAGCAGAAATTTCCAGTTTCACATGCTATCAATTTCCTGAACCCGTTTTTGTTTACGAGTCGATGTTTTTCCGAAATTATAAGATGCGAAATAATGCATAAGAGATACTGTACATGTAATGATGAGCGAAATTGCATCATATTCAATTTTAAAATTCTAAAATTGTTCATGAACCAGATCTATTGGTACGCTGGAAAATTTTCCATATCGCTGCTCGAACTCTTGCTTCGAAAGATACTCAACACTGCTCAACATTCTTGATTTTGAGATAATGCAAACTAAATAGTAAAATAAAACTATAGTAAAAGAAAGTGCCAATTCAGACGACATTTTGATAATTGTGTGTGTATATAAATGTAGTTTTTAGTGAATTTCACTTGATTTATAATACCGTGATAAACCGGAAATTGACAATTTGTGTGTGTGTGGTTTTTTTTTGTGACTAAAGATAATAACGATAGAATTAATTGTACCCTTACATTCTGAAGATAAATCTGAATAAAACGTAGTCTCAAGCACTTCAACTATTAGTACTATATAATGTACTGTATGTATACTGTACTAGTATGTAAAATTTAGTTGCATGGGCTAATTTTGCTCGATCCTATAATTTTGATAAAGATTCATAACATTCATGTACAGTATGTGTTAGCTGGTCACCCGTATTGGTGCGCGCAATAGTTCCGTGTTGTTGAATCATCTCGACGCTGCTAATAAACTGAATCTATTAAAAGAGGAGAAAAAATAAAACACTTTCCCACAAATTGCCAAAGATGGGGGGCTCAGACTCCCGTCTCCCTCAAATGACACTGCAGGCTTATGCACGATTTCGTATTCTGACCTAGGCGCCATGTAACCTTCGCTTTTATTTCGATTGAGAAATTAAAAAATGGTCCTTGAGTATATGGTTTATAAATATACTGTACTCTATGTCTGAAATTCGAGCTTTTTCAGGAGAATTCGTCATGATCGCCTTTTAATATCGGCAAGGAACTTGCGAGGAAAAGAATAGTGAAATTATACATGTATTTTGGGACAGGAATGACACAGGTGGTAATTTTTCTACTAACAGGAAGTGAAGTAAGAGCTACGAAAGTGAGAAGTCTTCTAATCCGATGTACATGTATACTGCACATGTATTCAACGACAGGGCGGATGTCGGGAAAGAGTTGAGTGCAGTGAACTTTGTATATGTATGTCTTGGAAATGCGGAGGACACATTTGCATTAAACCACGGATCGGATCCTCAAACTTTGCCAATTTGCAAATCGTACAATTCAGCTAGAGTACTATGTCAACGTTATTTCCACTGGAAATGATGCAATATAAGACACAATGTCTTTTAAAACAATTAAGTTCAAAACTTTTCTAATACAGAACTTCAGGCGAACTCCATCCCACACCGTCCAGCCATAACGTATCATTGATATGTATCATTGATAAAAGCAAATGAGTAAATTTCTCCGCTTCAAGGTACGAAATAATTTCTGCAAAAACTAACTTAGCTAATTTGTGATGATTTAAAGATCACATAACTTTATTGACAACAAAGTTAACTTTTCAAAGCCTAATTACTCATAAACTAATCAAGTCTAATTGCCATCAAATTGTATACTGTATTACAATTCAAATCGAAATGCATGTATACATGTTCATTGTAATGCACCCATTTAGCATGCACTTCCTACTGTATGTAGGCTACAATCACAGTATAATCGAGCTCGGATGTAAACAAACCACTTAAACGACCTTGGCAACACAGATACAACACCAATTCTGATTTTGTACCTAATCCTATCTGGATTTTTTGGCAGCATTTTGTAAACGATATTAAGGAGTGTTTTCAGTTTTTCTCGTTGCCAGCCCTTTTACTGGGCCCCCAAACAAGAACTTAAAAAGAACATTTTCATACTTCCTAATTCGGGTTTTATTCAAGCCCATGATTGAAGAATATTTGCTAGTGTAAAGCGCACGATTTGAACCCTGGTGTTAATATTTGAACATGTACTGTACAAACTGTAGCTAGAAAAACAAAATTCCTCGTTCAATCACGACATGATCGTATGACACCCACACCCAGCATGTTATCCTGGACGAACACATCTACAGTATCATATTGAATTATATCAATTAGATAGATTCAGATCTTGATTGCTGATGATTATCAATGAACATTTGAAATAAAATTAGAAGCAAACATGGCGTTGTTTACTGACGCATAAAATAGTCAATAACACCCAATTCATAAAAGCATTGCTTTCACGTTTGAGTTTCATAAACTTGCATCATGCAACAGAATAAATAAACGTACGCGTAGGATCAAAATTAACCAATTTAAAGAAAAACGCACAATCTTATCTTATCAACATTACTTCACGTACCGTAATTTTAGTTACAATACACTGGAAATGAAACACAACATTTGACTTTTCGGTATTACAGTATGTGTTGTATAAAAGACCGTTTAGAAAAATCTGATGACGCCTTTTATCCTGTTTTATTCATACAACAAATTAAACGATTATACTGTTCATTTCAGTGATTCTTAGGCCCATAACCACTATTTGAGACCCCAAAGAGCTTGTTTACGCGGGTTATACATGTACAAGCTCGTATACATTTGTTAAAGTACTTAGTAATCATTCAATAATAATAATTATAACAGCAATAATAACTGAATTCATGGTACAGTAACATAAAAACGAAAGAAATGAGGTCATGAGTAAGGTACCTTCTGGAACACTCACCACGCCATACATGCAGTACCTCCCATCAGAGAGGATCCACTGGCCAATGAAGTGTCCTATACAGTGTACTATGGCGAAATACCTTCACTTCGTATTTATTGAGCAGTACTAATTCTGTTTGTGATGACACCAGCTCAGCCCTTTTAAAGTGACTCGTGTAAAGCTCGATTTTGAGGGAGAACCAACATGATCCAACCACTCATCAGCCCGATGCTATTTTAAGGATTAAGTTCAGAATTGTACGGAGTCATCACGCTCGATTCGACCAACTTTTTTCGGACAATTCCAAGAAGCTATAAAAAGCTTGCAGTAATGAACGGACACAGAAGAGGTTTCTAGCCCGCATAAAAGTAGAAGTAAACACCATTCCAAGGTTTGTAATGAAAGTCTTCCCCCCACTACAAAGGAAACCTAAAAACTGAAGCACACGTGTTTGGTAGCACGCGTGTCGTTTCTTATCCAGGTCACAACACAAACAACAACAATAACAACAGTGACCAGATTTAGTCGAAAGCAGTTCGCGCTGCCTCTTCGAGCAGGAGGCTCGGAATATGAGAACCCAAATCGAGTGCCTTTCGTGCATTATGTGGCGGGACACACGTAGGCTCCTAGCTATGACATAACGGCTACTTCTAGCGAGTTCAACGAAAACTTGTTTGTATAAAGAGCAATTAAAATCGGTTTAATAGGCGAGAATGCATTGATATTAATTTATAAAGATGGTTTGGCGACTACAGCATACTGAGTAGCAGTGTGTTGGTTACTGATATATAAAAGTATTTTCAAAATCTTGATTTTTACCCTGCGTTTTCTTTTAATGTGTGCCGAAGAAGTAAACAATTAATTCATAAAATGTTACAAAAATGTAAGTGTAATCTTAAACGCTGAAATCAATGCAGGTTGATTAAGTTAAGTCCACTGTTTTAAGGCCGTCAAGGTTGAGTGGACGGTGATGGGTAAGAGCATATTACGTATGTGGTAAGAGCTTGGATGAAATTGACAACAGATCAGTGAGACATTTTATTTTCAGCAGGGTGATTTTAGTAAATGTACTTCAAATGGCGGGAATTTTAAATATTTCAATTAACAAGGCGTGGTCAATGGTCACTGGTGTAATCAAACAAACATTTAAAGATGGAAATTTTAATTTCTTAAAAAGAGGCTAAATATAACAATAGTAAAATTCAAATTTCGCGCCAATATGTCGTCACTACCACCTGTTTCCCTTAGGGCTGTTAAGGGGTCAGAATGATGGGGCATGGTGGATGGGGTTGTCTCCTCCAGTGTGGTGTGAAATTAACCTAAATTGATTGTTATAATGATTTTAATATGTATTTGATCAACAAGTCTAAAATACATGTAATGATTCGAATGACATTGAAAACTACAGACGAAAATGAAATTGAAATTTTTTGGAAGATAAAAACGAACATTCAACACCTGTTTATAAATTGAAAATCAGTTTGCAACTTTTATTCAAATATTTGTTGTTCGGTACCTTTCACATAATTGCAACTCGCTGAAAAAATGAAGTACAGTACATAGAAATTGGAATAAACATTAGTCTGATGTTAATTATAATAGCAGATTAGCAGTTCTCTTTAAATGTCTCCGTGACTAGATTTCGCAATTTATAACAAAACTTCCTGTTTATATATATTTGTGTCGATTTTGTATTAAGATATACTAAATATCATATCGAAATGAATTTGTTACGTAAATATTTGGGATGAAATAAACTTTCATTGCCCTGAATGATAATTGCTTAAATAAACATGCATTTGATAGTGCTCATTAAATAAATATTTAAATTATTCTGGCGCTTCTTTGGTCAAAATATTTGTTTTATAGATCGATGTGTCATAATGTTTGCATAATATTGTACGGATTCACTGGTCAAGCCATTCAAATCAGTACAAAAGATAAATAGATGAGATTGCGAAATTCTAAAGTTTGAATAAGTGTTAGTCAAATACACTGTATACATGTATGTTAAATTTTGAAATACTGAATATTTTTAAAAGCAGTTTAAATGAATGGCATTTCATAAATAACATCCGCAACACATACAAATGTACATTCGTACATACTGTATATTTATTAAGGCTATAATAAACTATTGATTAAAATTTATTGTGCCACAAAAACATTCCTAAACATGCAAATCAAAAACTTTGTCCTATACTGTATAAACCACAGTGTATATAAACCGACAGTGTTAGCATAAATCTGCAAAGATTTTGCTATTATAAATTTTACAAGAACACAATAAAAACCTAACAGACCTGATATCAATTACCTGAAAATGAATTTTTTTAATTAAGGTGCACTAGTATTATATTGAAAAGGCAATGAGTCATTAACCTCGAAGTCGAATTTTAATTATGCTCTATGGGATTAAAACCAGCTTTTAATGAAGAAATTTAATAAACTGGAAACTATTGTAAATTAAAAATTCGTTTTTTAATGTCCGAACTATAACGGATATCTACAGTATTAGAAATACGGTATGTAATGTTATAGATCTAAGAACTGCAATCTTGCCATGTTCTGTTTGAAGTCTAAACATTTACATCAATATTAGGATGAAAAAAAATTGTTTGGAGTCCATTGATATTTTAAATTTTTTCGAGGAGAAGCATTTATATATGTATGTTAGTGTTTATCAGGAAGAGTTGCAGTATTTTTTTTTTTTTTTTTGAAATCGAGCTTGATTAAAAGAGATAAGTTTTGAGTATACGAGGCGATACGATTTCGTCGGTAAACAAATTTAAAAATAGACACATTTTAAACATCCAATATCAAAGCAGTCTGTTTTTTTCTCACCCCAGTTATCCAGCCAGGAGTCTTGAACATTTTATACAGGCCAAATAACTAACATACAGTAATTTACAATCCAACGATAGTCCTAGAAAACAGAAGTGAGAGATTCGTAACTACGCGGCAAAGTATGACTGAAAGTCAGTGTTTTCCACAAAATGCTTAGTCTTTAAATTGTGTAAATGTTTATTTTTGCAAACAATTAAGTCATTTTTTTAAATAAAACTTTCCATTTTTCTATAACAATTGAAAAATAATACTTTTAAAAATCTTGAACAGGTTCGTAAATTTGCGATTGGTCGGGGGGAGTAAGGATGCTCCCTCTCAGAAAGAAAAGTAGAAAACCAGCCAAAACCTTGAAAAATAAACTGTTAGATAGTGAGACCTATACTTTTAATCATCATGAATTGAAAGCCAGATAAAAATGATTTGGCGGAATACGGCGTGACGTGGAAGTTGATTTTAAATTTCCCCCGCGCAAGTCAATGGAGCGAGACCATGTTGGCTGCCGCCCAGGAGGCTAGCGAGCGACCATTTAAACAAAACTTGCCTTTCTAAAATCATCGTTGCACTCAATCCAAACATTTTGTGATCAAAATTCGAGGGAAACGATGCTCCAATGGTCCAAAAAAATATCCCAAAACAAATTGAGTTTGCGTCAGTCGCCACACGTTCGGACTAGCGCTCGCGTGGGGAATTGCAAGCATGACGCAATCACGCATGCTCACGAGCGCGCCTCAATCACGTGGTTGAATCTCATGATTTTCGGCGCTCCCCATTGGTCGCTCGTCGCCACATAACGTGGCATGGCGTTCTAGAATCGCTTCAGAGTGAGAGAAACAGCTGCGTAGGAAAGACAAGAACGGGGCAGAGGGCTGCGCCACCGAGCACCCACGGCCGTGCAAGGAGAGCGAACGAGGGCCAGGCATTTTGAGCGCACTTCAAAATAGCCGGAAAGAAAGTTTTAGCTAGTCGGTCAACGGTAGCTAAAAGCGGGCCTTGGACGGACGATGCATTTTTCGTAAAAACGGGTTCTTTTTAAATTACGTTTTCCCTTTTTTCCGCGAAAATCGAACGCAATCTCCTCTCTCTCAACATCAGTTTTTTTTTCGGATTGATCGGGAAGTATCGCGCTCCCTTTAAAGTCTTGACCATTTTTACGTGTGACGTATTTGAAAAATTCGGTCAAATGAAACAAGATATGTTGTGTCAAGGTGTGGGGATGCCCACAGGATCTCCTCAGGCTCTCACCGCCTCCAACCCCATCGAATCGCTCCTCATGGGCATCGATGACCAGCCACTGCGAGTTGCCAAAGATGGTAAGTCACAACGTTATTCTTTTTAGCGTGTTGCACCAACCGCCGATTAGTGTTTTGAAATCCCGGGCGTGGGGAAATTTAAAGAACGCCAGAAACATGTTTAGGTTGGAATTCGAACGAATTTAAATGTAGTGTGTAGGTTGCGTGGAATGCACGGGCCGATTGAGCCCTAACTCGCTTCATCGGGGCATAAATTTTGCCATCTGTCGGCCGGGTTTTAAGTGGGATTTTTGAGATACAAAATTCAGACGTATAATTACAGATTTACTCAAGCTGTCGAAATTGCGAAAGACTGTAGGAAAGAAGAAACTGAAAATGAATCGTGCGGTCCAAAAACTATACCTAAAATTTTAAGCGAATTTGATAAGCGTCTCTGACAGATAAATTCCTATTTTATTATAAAACACGTTCAACCTTTCTTTTAAATTTCATCTTCGATGGGGAAAAATTTTCAGGACAAAAATATGGCAATTAAAACAATTGAAATTTGCCGCCCACTCATGATTTGTATTCTCAACGAATACCAATCACGAGTGAAGGTGAAGGCGGAGCCATGTTGCATTGCGGGTAAAGAAGGTTCCAGAACCTATTCTCTTTTGCTATGTCGCATTTTAATTACGCATTCTTGTTTTTTTTTTCTGTTTTATACCAAAATGGTTTATTTTATTCATACTTCCTTTTAAATTATTTGTCATCCTAGACATGTTTTCTAAAGTTAACAATTTCTGCGTACACGTTGGACTTGTTTTCCAGTCGCTTGGCACTGGAAAACCAACTACAAGGTGAGGCATAAGTCTGTTAAGTCTTGTTGCGCCTCCTGCCTGCAACAGTGCCGATTTAACAGACTTATGCCTCACCTTGTAGTTGGTTTTCCAGTGGCAAGCGACTGGAAATCAAGTCCAACGTGAACGCAGCTAATAATCGCAATGCTAAAAATTATAGTTTTTAGAAGAGATCATAACTTAAGCATTTATTTACCACCTTATAATGCAAATAATATAAGGCAATTCAGAAAACGCATTGACTGGTAGATAGCCATAACTATTTCTGAACGTCCTGTTTCACAAAACCTGTAGAAATGTGGCAGGATATTACAGGTCCCGATGTGCGTGAACAGGTTTAAGGCGCTTTCTCTTTCGAAACCTTAAACAAGGAGATGTACATGTACTATGTAATCAATATATTTAATATTTGATGTTTTAAAGGTTAAACATTATAGTGTATAGTGATCACGTTTTCTTTACTTGATCTTGATGCAACTTTCAGTATACATTTGCTTCTAGACACTAAACTTTTGTAGAAGGTTCTCGAGTGTTTCTTGATCAGTTTTCTTCTTGTACAGGCTTTGTAGCTAAAAATAGCAACGCATGTAACAACAGGTAGCCATGGTTGTTATCAATGGCGGAGTATTACACCTTTCTCCAGTAACATTATCTTTATGAGCAATTTCCTGCCATACCCTTCAGCTTTTAATAACCGATTGACAAACTGTAATTAGCTAACAAAATTGGTAGCATCATATTGATCTACGTTCTTAATGATTGTAACCAACTTTCAAAAATAAAGCGAGCAATCGTTGATTTAAGATTTTGCATCCTTCACTGAATAGTTATTTTCCGTTGTTGTACAGTTTGGAAAAATTCTGAAATCTGTGTACATGTTAGCTTTTGATACAGGTTCACACATTTCTATTACGTTTCCTTGATCTGAAAACGTGCATCAAGAATTTGGACCCAGTCTAGCAATTTTCCAGGTAATGCGCATCTCGCAAAACGTGCTTTAATGCACATTTCTGAGCTCGACTGTTCATGGGTGACTCACCAGCTGCTGCAGTACTAGGCTTCTCATAGATTTCTACGAATAAAGTATGCTTCACTATAAGCTGCACAAACCGCGTAACACTTGTGGAAAATGTAAATAATAGCGACATTATTTTGGTGCCTGGCAAGTGCTTCTACAGTAGGTAGGTAGTCAATGCTTCTTAATTGCGAGGGTTCTGAGACCGAATTAGTTAACTTTGATTCGACTTTGCTAACAAGCAACTCTTTCGAACATCCCGTCTCTCGATTCAATTCAAAATCTTTTTTAATCTATAAAGTTTTATACAAAGCTCAATCAGATTTAAATGCAATTAAATCGAAGGTTATTTGGTCCAATTGGGCAAATCTGCTGAGACCACGGGCTTTCATCTGTTTTTAAAGTAAATTCGGAAACATGTTACGCATAATTGAACTTATTTGCAGCCTGGGGCTCGTATTTATCGAACGCCCTGCTTAAATACTGTACAGTTCCAAAATACTTTCCCACGGCACAGTATGACTGTCAGAAAGTAAATGGCGTACTACTGTATGTTTAGCGCCACCTATCAAAGCATACAGAAACAAATGTACCGGCATGCTGAAAATCGATTTTCCTACTGAACTATTGTGTAGAGAAAACTCTAGACGCGCAGCTTATGGAATGTTTAATATCTTTGACTTATTTATGATCATCATTAATTTGCATTCCATCATTCTATGTAATTGATATGGAATCATTAATCATTCGGCAGCAATAATGTGTGTTCCGTTTAAACTTGCAGTAGATTAACAAATGCAATTCGTTAATTTCAAAGCTTCCTAAATTTAAAAAAAACGCGTATTAAAGGCTCTTTTCGAGGATTTTAATTTGATACGCTTACACGTAATGAAGAGTCCATCCAAATTCAATTCCCGACAAGTTTACACAGTGAATAGACTGTGCACCTGAAAGGACAGGTTAGGCCACGTCTGCAGGCGGATATGCTATAAACTAGTTCTCGGTGCTATTTTTAGGCATGGATCTAAGCGGCACGAAAAAGGAATTGGATTAGGACTACGTGTATACTGTACATGTATAGCAATAACTGGGAAAATTGTGAATCCTGAACATACCCATAAATCTGACTATACAGGACCGGTATTTAATCATTCTTTTTACTGCTGCATGTCGTGCATTGCGTCACCATTCAGTAAAAGACTAAAAGATCAAGAAAATGATAAAATTCTGATGAACTAGTGTATATACATGTATACGTATCGATTTCAGACAATGTGGAGTTAAGAGAGTGTCTTAAGTTTACATAAAAGCAACGTTTTCATAAGCTACAAACTGGACGGCCCGGTATTGCCCGGACTGTAGTGTACTTGCCGATAGCGACGAAGGGCGCTTCATGGTAGAACTTTTCGCTGTTACTAAGGGGCCATTCAAAAAGGACGTCCTCACAATTTTCCTAAAATTGGACTCCCCTTGTCCGCATTGTGTCCGGTCAATCAGGACGTCCTTAATTTTGAATGGCTTCTACGCCACATACATCTCTGCTTTTCTTTATATATATAGATAGTCAGAGAGCAAAGTCATCTCTAAATGAAATCTACTTTGGCATTTTAAATTATATAAAGGTAAATAAATGCATTTGATCAAAAGCCATTTTGTCTGACCAAAACTTTGCTATGCTGTATACTGTATAATTTGGAAATTGCTTTAAAATAACCCGTGTCCGCGCTAGCTGACTGTTTATAAACAACCTGACTGAGTGTGCAAATTGATGTATTAAGCCCCGTAAGATACGACAAACTGGTTGACCAAAATCGTTTGTCCAGATTTGTTTCAACAAACGTATTTGTGGAACATAATTCCACGTGCGGACTCATTCTGTTGAGGAAAATTTTCATGCAGACAGCTCCACGTGCAACGTACAGAGCAAACCGTTTTTTCCCCTTTGATGTTACCGATACTCGACGGGAAGGACAGATGGTTTGTTCCAGAGCATTTTCTGGTTTGTTCGGAATATTGTTGCATTTTTTTCCCCACAAAGCTCACCTTAGCTCACTTTCCAAATTTTCTATTTCATTCGCGTGGTTCAGTGTGTGCATAACTAGGAATTTCACAAGGCTGTCGCATTGCATATCAAGTGCTGCAAACGGCCCATTTTACCTGTTTCCACCTACAGTACCCATTCACGTATAATCTGCCTCACGTGCACTGTTGTGTTCATCCAATGGCCACTCGCCAGGCTACATTACCCGCGCCGAGCCATGCGGCTCATTAAATCCGTTTCGGACGATTTTAGAGGACAAAAGTTGTTGGCAACTA
>JAQGAO010003530.1:0-16819 GCA_034697705.1 Ommatoiulus sabulosus | reverse complement strand
TACAACTTTCTAATTGAACGTTTTGCTCTAACTATAACGATTTAGAAGATGGCAACGCAATGACCTTGAAGTTACATTCCAAGGTCAACGGAAATACGCTCTTTTGAAAGCGCCCATCATACCACAAACTAAGATTTTTACCTCCAACACAATCCAAATAAAAACATGGAACTGGTTATAAAAATCACCCGGCATACAGTATTTCAGTCCCCCTACGGCATATATGAAGAAAAGCACTACATTTAATAAAATAAATATTTTCTGATTTTTAAGACACTGTCATAAACGTGATTACGTGATGTTTTATGTTGGTGCGTTATGATTGGTACATAATGATTTATTATGTTGGTAATTATCCCCAACATAAAACATCATGTAATGACTACAAGATTTGATCTAGTGCCCAGTGGTAGGCCTAATCAATAAAAGTATAAGGATAAGGTATGATAGGGATGTTCATGAAAGTACCAGAACTATTAAAATAGTTCTGAAACTTATTCGGTCGAATTACATTAGGCCGTACATTATTACAAAATCATTACGTGTGACAACTTTGTAAGAACTTTACTGGGTGATATATAAATTACCATATAATTGCTACCCTAACATTCTTCAAAATCGTAATTTTTTAGTAATTTGATGATCCCTATAGATTTTAAGAAAATGGTCAATTTTCCTGATGTGAGCGACAAAATTCTTACCAACAAATTAACATGTAACTATTTCTTTATGACAAGTCTGCAATCGTCGTTTGTTTGTAATTTTCTTGTTGTGTGATATTACCTTGTTTGTATGTTTACATTACAAGATCATTACGTGTGACAATTTTGTAAGAACTTTATTCCTTTCAAAAAAGTGACGAATCTGAAGAAATTACCACGCATTACTTATAAATTACTTTAAAATTACGAAAATAAAGGGAAATTATCAGTTTTTACAAGTATATTACAGCTTTCTTAATAGATTTTTCCGTAAGGGGTCGACATTGAAAATACACTGTTAGTTTATTTACAAAAATGTGCTACAAATTATATCCATGGAAATTCCAGAGAGGTTATTTTTGTCATTTTCCAGTTATAACAAAAAAACAACATTTTATCAGATTTTTAAACAAACTAAAAAAACTGATATGCATATTACTTCTAATAAAGTTTAATTTCGAAATATTGCAATTTGAAGGTTAATTAAATGGCACTCACCATATGTAATTTTCCATTTTTCGTCCGAAAAAGACCATGAAGTGCCCCGGGAGGTTTCGACAGCCCCAATTTCTGTTTCCACGTCACTATTTTTTGCGATTGCTGCCCTGATGGAGCTTGCTGTGCTTGATCGGTACCTCACACTCATTTCGGTGACTACGATATGAGAGATGTTACGTTTGACAACTCGAGTGAACCAAACCAAAATCGTAAAAATTCGCAAAGATCTGTTAACACGTTTGAGGAGGTGCGGTCACAAACTAAAACTAATTGATGAGATTATCACCTACTCGCCTGTTTCAACCAATAAGCAAGTACGTGTAATGAAGCATAACGAGTTGAGGTACTGTATGTGACAGGACAACTGGAGAGAAACTGACATGGAGGAAGGATAGCCAACATGTGATCCTTGAATAAGCTAACCCTTCAATAAAGCTAATTGTTTCCATGGAACATTAATTTTGTTTATGTTTATAGCTAACTGTTGGCAAGATTAGAATTTCTCCTCCTCTAAACTACGTCATCGTCGTTCTCTTTTTATTGTCGACATATAGGTATGTTTTTTTTGCCATTCTGATAATTTGCCATCATGTGGAGGTCCATTTTAATAAACGTTCGTATGAGAAAAGTAGTGATTACAAGAAGTGCTAATGCAAAATAAGTACATGTTTGTTGGCCAGAAAGATGTCTTTTTTGGCATAGTAACTTATGACAGCAATACTTTGACTATTCTTGCTGAGTTTTGGAGCTACCCACATCAAAAAGTCACATGAATTCGTTACCTCGCATGATTCATGACACAAGTTTCTGTTCTCTGTCTCCAGCAAAAGAAGAGTCAGTGACAGACAAGTTCAGCCCTTTAACTTTAATGCTAGTATCAGAGTGATGTTAAATTTCTCGTCCGTTGAGTGCGACTACAACGAGTTAAGATGATACAGTTTATTGACCAGTCATTCTCTTGCTCATACTAAAAATAACAATTTAAGCCTATACACGCGAAATTTTACACTTCTTCAAGCTTAATGCAGATTCAAAAACAAGTCTAGCAGCGGTTAAAATGAAAATAGGAGGCATTTATATAAATAAGTGCATTTTCAGAAATGAGTCCAGCACGCTTAGACGAATTCAATATTTCTCCAAATACTTTTTTGTAAAACAGGTTGAGGAGGACAGCACATGCAGTCAATCAGTAATAATAATAATAATAATAATAATAATAGTAATGTACAAACTGATAAGCGATTGTCAAAAATACAACCGCAAATAACAGAAAACAACAAATTACAAATATGTATTAACACCATCAAAAATACTACTCACTACCATCTCCAAGCCGTCACCCCCATCACAATGCAACTTGTGACTTCAGCTCCCAACCACTTAACACAAATGGCCCAATTTTGGATAAAGATCCACCAATTCTTCCTGAAAATCAGTTTCATACAAAATCATGCACATTATATATACAATGAAATAGAATAACGCTCGGCGAATGCATATTACCGTATATGCCTCCGATCAATGAGATATAATGGCGCCACCTGCTTTCAACAGTTCAAATGGAAGAGTATGTGTCCACACGTGCTATAATTCTTGAATGCAATCTGCTCGAGTCTCAAATGATTTTGGTGCAAATACACATTCATCGTACTTTGAGTTATTCAACCTTGACATCATGCCCAATCTTCAAATTTGTTTGACCTGTATCAACGTTTAGGTTCAACTAAAATCATATTTAAAGTATGATCAATATTTAGATAAACTTGACAGTTAAATAGTCAATGCCATACCTCAATATCAAATTGAAAGAATTAATGCACAGGTTACTATTTGTTGTAAAATTCAAATGAACCACAATGGCGTTAAAATAAATGTTATTCCAAATTACTTCATGGCAGTTCTGATATGCTCACAGATGACAATGCATAGTATGCCAAGTGTGCGATCTACAGAATACCAAATTACTGCGTGGGCAAAAAATATAACTGAAATAAATGAACAAAAATTATTCTATTGAAATATAATTAGTGTACCTTGAGCATTAAACTAATATTTGCATTACAAATACTAATATTTTTGGTATGTCAATAAATAGACAACAAAAGCAGACTTTGTTTCCCCATACTCTGCCTTAGATTTTCTTTTCAAGTTGTTTGTGGTGAATTAAGATTATTGCAAGACAGAAAGCCTTTATTTGCCTGCCCAACCAGCTTATAATATACTGTATAAGGGATGCAAAAAAAAACCTCTGTAAAATGTGGTCAAGTATCCAATATAAAGATTATTTGACCATCTATATTTTGTTGAGGCGGTCAAATAAATCTTTAAATTCTAACTTTTGGGGCACGTCCAAGAATTGGTCCATGCAATTTGTTTTGCAAAATAGGCGGTTTAAAATAATCATTACATATCATTATTTTTAAATAACCATGTGGCAGCACGTACATGTAATTAAAAGGACTAATACATGTAATTAAGAACTGAATATTTCAAGCAATGTTGATTTATAAATGTTAGTTTCAGTGCCATATGCTGTTATTAATTATCTTTTAAAATAACTGATCTAATTATTTTTCAAAATTATATGACAATTACATGTATATCAATATTTCAAATGTCCGACTCAGCATTGCTATTGCATGTCAATATACGACAAAATTAATTTTTTCTTTTATGCTATTGTCTTTGCTCAAAATATATTCAATTGCCATTGCCACCAATGATTTTAAAAGCAAAAAAAATAGGAAAATGTCAAGTCAACGTGCTTATTTTCATTTCCAAAAATTGCTGCTCCAATCATTCAATTTGCGCCAAAAATGTGCACAATATACGCCATTATTGTCGATGCATACAAATAAAAATTAAGAATTATGGTATGCATGTTACATTGTTTCAAGCACCAGTAACCCATGGATAGGTTTGTAATCGTGCTTTTAAAATTGAGTAGATGAAAGATGAGATTGATTATTTGATGGGAAAAACTGGCCTCATTTTAACTTTATTGGATTTTAGGAAAAATGTTACAAAGCTTGATAATGACTTTGTAGAAAACTGTTTTGATTTTTAATGGTAGTCAATATACTGATCATTTGCAAAGGCGGCGAACAGAACATGAAGTTGGCTAAAGATCAATGATTTGTGCAAGTGTGTATGCGTCCAATTTTGCCAATAAAACAATTAATAGATTGAGTATTTTATGTTAATTAGCTTTGACGATAATTATATGGCTTGCTATCCAGCAGGACATCCGCCTTATGAAATAAATATACAAATCAGATGTGATATAAATTATGTAGGGAAAGCATTTTGCAATTTAAGATCAAGGAAGTTACTCTGACAATTGTACAGCTGTAGCTGTCCATCAATTAACCCACAATCAACATGCATGCCCTGCCCTACAGCTAATCTATTTCGATTTACCCATTTAGATACCCTTCCTCCAATGTACTTTTGATATTGCTCATCAATGTCACTGTACTTAAAAAGTCAAGGCTTACTCATAGTCTCTAAACCCAGGTCACCAGTTTGCATTTAATTCTTAAGTGTGAGAATATATACAACAAAGATAAAATATTGAAGGACAACTTATAGCCTTGATGCGTAAATCTCTCAGAGGGCCTCATAGAGATGGATAGTTTAGCAACAAGGCCTTTCTGCTTTTTGAAATTAAGGTGGCTGCCAAGAAGGAATAGGCTATACTGTTATGTCAAAATAGTCAAAGCACACGTGTATCTTTGGCAGCAAGCCACCTTGGCTGAATAAAGCAGGTAGTGTTACAGTATTGAGATGATGACACTATTATTCAAACGGCATCTATACTTGGAAGTATTTTCTGCACATGGTTGCATGTGCAACAGAGCCATCAACAGTTACAACATGCGCACTGGCACACTCTGAGGTTTGCATCACACTTATAGAGGTAAATTTCAATAAATATAACTATAACCCTTCTCTGACAAAACTGTTAAGATCTTAATAATGTTTACAGCACTATTGCACGTTTTAAACTGAAGTGGAAATGGGCAAGGTGAATAAAAACTGTTAAGCATTAATTGTGGGTTGGCTGCAGGTGCATAAATTAAGGCTTAGAAAGGTTAAAGAACCCTGAAGGTTTTTTAGAATACAAGCAAAATGTTATGATGAAACACAAAGAGAGGTTGACTGCCATTTTTGTTTACATGTATTGTTTAAAAACAACTATTGGTCATTGTAACAATTTTAATCACTGGTGCCTCAAAGCAATTAACACACATTAACGGTAATGTAGTTGAGACGGAGTGATGTCACAACAACTATAAAATCGTCCATCCAATGCAAGCCATTTCAAACTGCCAGCATGTTCGTAAGAAGTTTCATGTGATAGCACATAAAAAGATCAGCAGCTTATAACGAGCGATCAACTAGTTCAATTTCTCGTGGCTACAGAATATTTATAAGTTATGAAAAAAAAATTGGGTGGGATGTATGAGAAGAATGTGAGGAGATGTTCACGATGGTCGAGACATACCCAGATTCTGTTGGGCACCCTTGAATCACACAGGGCACACCCAATTTAAAATACCAGGAAAAAATGGAAGTGCAATTGTACATGGGATGCAAATGAACATCACATCCAATGAAATTGCTCCATTCTGCAAGTCACTGTAGATGTAATACGCTGCTAGGTGCCTACATCACAACTCTGCATCATACAGGTGGTGGAGCGTACCGAAATCGCATGTCAGGTTCTGTTTCACATATATATTTTCCTGGAAGGAATATTTACAAAAAAATTTAATGATACGCAGCACCATAAAAACACATTTATAGATCTTATATCAATAAGGTTATCATTTTATGTGGAAGAAATTGTAATTGTTTAATTTTAAGTCTATAACATGAGCAACATGAAAACTTAATAAAATATAGTAAAATATTTCATAATAGCAATTACGGAAGAATGCTTTAACTTGGCAGTTAAAAATTCATGGCAGGATTAGATAATTTTTTTTTTGATGTTGTTACATTTGACCGACAACAATTGTTTCATGGAAACGACGAAACGTGTGCTCATAATAGCAATTTATTTCAATGGATTATGGCAGACAAATTTTTTAAAATTAGAATATGGTGGAATATCACAAAACGTTTGGTGTGCTTTATACTTAACTCCTTTAAGCTGGTCATACACGAGGCAAATTATCTCTGGAAACATGGCACATATGTGAAAAACTAAAAAATGCTCAGAAATATGCGCTTGACTTTTCGGACACACCTAAAATTGGTAAGTTTCCAGATATAATTTGCCTCGTGAATGACCAGCTTAAAACATCATTATTGGACACCTAACAGCCCCTGGAGAGAAGAAACTCATAAAACTCACCCGTGATCACTCTTCTTTTAATTAGTGAAACTCGATATCCCAGTCCCAATAATTCAAAATCTGCACCAGACAAAGTGGTTCCTTCACAAGAAAACTGAGCCGATATCGTTCCTGGAGAGCTTGGACCATTATTCAACTCAAACCTAGCCCTAATGGATCCTGTGCCATTATCGTCACTGTGTTGCGAAAGCTCAGTGAACCTCCATAATGCTCGGTGATTCTCTGCAACCCTGTTTGAAAGATAAAGTATGCTTGCAAAAACCTAAATTTCAGCCACAATGAAGCCTGCCCAATGAAACTTTACCACTGTCCATTTGGCTTGGATTGCATAGATGAGACCCCACCATCCATGGGTACAAAAATGGAAATATTGAGCAAGGGATATGGGGATGTTAAAGAAGACCCGTTGTATTTGTAATCTAGTCGTAGATCTGTATTTTGTTCTTCACATTTCCAATAGGCCACCAGATGTAGTGGAGTGCCTTGAGCCCCTGGACCCGATTTGATCTGTACAAAAGAAATTAAATAATTAGGCTGATATACAATTCCTTTATACAAACAAAACAAAACAAAACAAAAATTATGGAAATAATTCAAATAAACGAGCCCTACTCATTATTTAATACACAATGAATGGATGTTTGATTTTGCTGACCTGATATTTGAGTATATCAACGTTGAAATAAGATGCAGCTGGATTTTGTTCCTGTTGCCGCCTTAAGATATTTGTTAATGCTGCCATGTTGAATTCGAATACATAGCAATCAGTGGAGCTCTGCGTGTCATCCCTTCAAAAAAAATATTGAATTCATAGTCACTTTTTCTTCCTACACCATATATCATTACTAACGATCACAATATGGTGCTCTTACTGTGTCACTAGCTGCTTGTTTGGTATAATGTTCTCTAACTTAGCGGTGTTACGCACCCGGAAGACGAGGGAAGCGGGAGAAGGATTGTTGGTCAGAACTTGGACAATTCCAGCAGGAAAAGAGAGCATCATGTCACCATTCAGCTTCACCATACAGCGTGTCTCGTCAGTTCCTTTAAAGTAGGCATGAGCAATTTCTTGGAAGGCCACTGCAATGGGGATGATATCTGACATGCCAATGGTGAGGGGACTCGGACCTCGTGAAGATCCGACTGACATCGAGCTGGTACGGAACTCATTAGACAAGCTACCGAGGCTATCGGCTCTGTTCATGACAGAGATGGGACTCATACGCCCTCGCCCAGGTGGTCCCTTTATAAATCACAGGACATGATTAACTCGTTAAAGTAGTACTCAATTTAAATTCAAAAATCCAATTACTTCTAAAGCACGTCTAGATGGCGGCCGAGGCAATAAAGGTGGCCCAACCGGTGTCCCGCCCCTACTGTTGCTTTGTTGCTGGGTATGCTTGGGAGGAAGCGCTGGTGGAAAATCTCCCAATTCGGAAAATAAATCTAAATCTTAAAAAAAAATTGAATGAAATATCAATTCAACAAACTGATCAAAATTTATTGAAAATTTGATACCAGAGTTAAACAGCGCTTATTTGTTTTAATTCCTTGACTTTCATTATATTACAAATTTTCCAGCATATGTTTATTTTGAAATTTTGGATGCCCGATGATTAAGACTGCATATTCAAAAAATTTCTGGTAAAAGACTTAATTTTGAAAATGTACTAATGCAGAAAAAATCGAAAATACCTTCAGATCTAGTTGGCGTTGGCGTCGTTTCTGAACTTCGTGGATCAGAGCCAGTAGAAGGGCTCTGCAGTCCAGGGGCAGGAGGACTGGGGACAAATGCATTATAACCACCAGTGGGGGTTGAGGCACTTGAAGTGGATGGGCTCTGCAGAGAGCCCAAGCTCAATAGATCCCCAGCAGGTCTTTAAAAAAAATTGAACGTATTTTTTTTATACATTTTTTCTTTGGCATTAAATACATAATATCACAACGAAAGGATATATATTAGTTCTTTATTGAGTAGAAAAATTGATTCAGTATTAAAAAAATTTGGGACATGAAGAGTACCTTATAAAAAAAAGTTCATAATGCATTATAGAATTCTGAAAGCCATTATCATCAAGTTTTTATAAGTTGAAATGCCCCATATACATGTACGGATTTAAGGACTTTATTTCTTAAATTTCCATTGGTTTTAATGAATTTCTTGCAAACTGTTCTAGAAATTATTGTATTGGGTAAGACAAGAGAGTTGACATTTTAATACGACAGATATCTGCGAAATAAGAAAAAAAGCTCACATAAAAAGCAACATACCTTAACTGCTGTGAAACTGAAATAGACCGTTTCATTGGTCCATCTAGCTCACCGTTTGGCGATTTGCGACTCTGTCAAAGGTAAATGCAAAGAATTTCAACATTTTTGCCAATAATCTGAAGAATCATTAGCTAAAACAAGCATTTCAGCTTTGGAACAGAAAAATTAGTGAAACTCAAAAGGTTTACGATATGATTCATAAAGCTTCCGTCTGAGTACCCCTTAGTTTCTGTAAACTGATGCCCATTTGTCATATACAATATAGCAATAGCTCAGACTCATGGATTTGAATGCCCACAATTTATTGTACTTCGCAAATTTGCACTTACAGAATTCTGCCCCATAGGGGATAGTGCAAGACCACCCACAGAAGCTCGCAGTTCATCTATACTTGCACTAAGTGGTGCACTGCCATTTGTTAAAGGCTTAATTTCAATATGTATTTTTAATTCTTTTTCGTCCTCTAAAAACAAAAATAAAGTTTTAAAAGCTAAGTAAACACAAAAGACAAAAGACCAAAGTCATAAAAATCTTACCTGAGTCACTATCTGAAGATGAATAAAAACTATTTCTGTCATTTGAGAGTGTTAAAGAAAATTCTACTACACTTAAATATGCTTGTATTATTTTAGAAATTATGAAATAAAGAATCAACCATTTATAAAAGGATATTTTCTTTCATGTTAGAATTTGGACGAACACTGTATCCTTCTTCATCTACTTCTGGTATAGACATTGTAGGCTGCAAAATCAAACAAAACGCATTTCAATAAAATTAAAATATTGCGAGGAATGAATTATTAAACCATGTGTCATGTAACTAATTTCGCCAATTTCAACCGATGAAATTTGTTCTCTAAATTTTACTTTTTAAAGACAGTCCACCATCAAATATAAATTAACTCACAGTCGTGATGCTAATTTCATCCTTCTGAACTTTGTCATCTCTACAAAGATTTAATAAAAAAATTAAATCCTACAAACATTTTATTTTAGACAACGGCAAATAAAATAATTACATTTCAATTTTTTCTTCTTTGTTTGATTCTCCTTTCTTCTTTTTCACCTTTTTTTCCTTTTTCTGTTCCCTGTTTTTACTTTTCCATAACCCTGCACACGAACATAGAGTAAAGGACAATTTACACTCTGCATCAAGTTAATATAAAAGTAATCCTCAAAACAAAAGAAAATTGCCCTAGCTTTTAAAACTAATTGCACTTATCTGGTTATCAATATAGCAAATGAACTACCAATATAGACCTAAAGATAACGTTTACTAAAAAGAGTCATTTACCTAAAAGCAGAATTATGCAAATATCATCTGGTACAGGGGTGGCCAGCCTGATTAGCCATGGGTCACAGATCAGTCATGGAAACTTAACAGCAAGCAAATACCCCCACCCCACCCAGAAAAGGTACATTCGATTAGAATCCCATGTGAACTCTCCTGGTAATTTCGATATATGCAGCAAGCTCTGGTGGTGAGGCCGTGAGCTATTGCAAAAAGGTCCGCATGACACAGGTTGGTCACCCTTGATCTAATATACCGATATGAATAGAGTTAATAAGTCTTTGAATTACAAACTAAAACTTTGCATAGTGGATGGAAAAACCAGCTGCCTGTTTCAAGAGTTGTTACAAGCTGCATTGGAAAGAAATAAAAGCTGATAGCATTCACGTTAAATGGCAATTACTTTTAAGAGATGTGGTGAAAATGATAAAAGGATTTTCGAAAATGTGATCTTTTCCAAGTGATTTTAACAAACCGCCCCAATTGAATGGGATGTTCATTTTTAAAAATATAGTCAAGCTAAAGTTGAGCTACACTACTTCTACGTATAAAAATTATAAATTAACTAATATTAATTTACAGCAATTTTGGTTACAATGATATGAAACGTTTCCTTTAATAATTTCATTCCGCTTTTCGGAAAATTGTTTGAAATAATATTCATTTTTCTCACATAAAAAATTCTAATCCTAACATTGGATTATGTCACCAATCTAAATTTTTTAAAAAAATCATAGATTTTAAATTTCACTAAGATCACATTTTCGTTCCATTTTCAGAAAAGCAAATAAGCATGTTTAAAGAATGCAAAAATGATGAATGAATTATAATTGGGGTTTGGTGGGGCAATTGATGATGATGATGATGATGATGATGATGATGATAATGATAATGATTAATGGTGGTTGCGCACATGATGCAATGAATAGTACAATTAAGATGAAAACGAATAACAACTATGCAAAAGGTGAGGAGGGATGCACCTGTTGTCCAATTTAAGTGTCGGAGGACCTCCACTGGAGCTGGCCAAAGCCAGTGAAAGACAGAGAAAAAGAAAAAAATAACAAGGACAGTTATTTTTAAGGCGATTTCCGCTATTTACATATAGAAGATCGAACGTTGAGAATGCATCGAGAAATTATCCCAAATGTGGAAGAACCACTGAAAATCAAAAGGCAGCAGGCAGATCAAGGCAATATTTTTCCATGCCATGAAATAGCAGATGTGTTGGTAAGTTCCGTTCATAAAATCTATTGATGAATTAACCAATAAAGACAATGATACAGTTACAAAAACCACCATAGAAGACTGCATTGCCACAGATACTAAAATGGCAAAAAATAGCAGAAAGAGTGCAAGGCAAGCAAAGACGTGATAACACTAACAAACTAACGTTGTAAGCTAAAACTCAATCAGCAATGCAAATAAAGCCTGTGTTCTTCAGCAACAAAGTTCTTCAAAATTAAACTATTTGCATTTCTATAAAATTAGCCAATAAAACAATCTGTCTCATGGCAAACATGATTAGTTACAAACTAAGCAACATCTACATACATGTTCACTAACAAAGCAATGTTAAGTCGAGGATTTGTCCATAACATCAAACCTCTAATGAATAAAGTAATTCATTTTACTGACATTAGAACTGATTATACAATGAACCTGTGAACTTGATAATGCAAATACAAAGTCAATCCTGAAGAATAACAAGATCCTTGGAAAATGCAATAACAAGTGAGAATATGCTAACCAAATCATTTTTTTTTCTCACAGAGACAAGAGAAATAGAAGGGTCAAACTTCTCACTACAAATTTCAAGTTTTAAATGTCATGAAATATAACATCATTAGTTGCATTTTACATTTTAAGTCACATTCCAGTTCATACTAAGATCCTAATTGTATAATCAGAATTGTTTTTAAAAGGTGCATTTGTGAATTTCTAGTTATGGAATTAACTATAAATTATCACATTTTTGTTAGTCTGCACACACATCATGCTGCACTGTATTTAATCAAGCTTGTCATAAACTATGTGATTTCAAGATGCCACATAAGCATACCAACTTAGGTTATTAACAAATAATTTGTTAAACAAAATTAACCAAGAAATGTTAAACGAAAACCAAAGCAATGCAGTCGACTCATTCAAAGTTAATTATGCCAAATAACAATTAAATAGCAAATTTTCAATAAAGAATTTAGTAACCGGGGTTAGGTTCCACCAAAAACCTAACTGCAATTTGAATGAAATTTTGCCCAAGAAAAACGAATGACCTACACAGGGATTAAACTTAATGAAATGGTACTACTTAGAAAAATTTATTTTAGTAATACCAAGTCAACTAGAGATGATTAACTAAAAATTGGAAATATTTCAAAATACTTTGTCATAGAGTGCACCAAAATAATCGTTAATCCCTATGAAAGGTGAAAAGTGCACAAAAATGAAGTTTTATGATTACATTTTGAGCCTCTGAATGTAGTCCGGCCAAAAGCGGGATCATTGTTGCCGCCTGTGGTACCATTGTTGCCATTATTATTGATGATGTTGGTAGTGGTTGTGGTACTTCCATTGGCAGTCAAGTGACTGCTGTAATCAGTACCACTGGGAATTGGAGAACAGGCACGTTCAGGGTCACGCACATGACCTGTAACAGAGCATGCTATCAAGACACCTAAACATTTCTTTGCTAAGGAGAGATCCTGCATGTCATGCTGGATGTATCATCTGTTTTAAAAGTCACGTTAAACAATATTAACATATAATTGATTAATTATGCCTAGTAGTATCAAACTGATGGGAAAATCCAGCTCATTTTTACGTAAGTGTAAACTACAGTATTACTTTGAAACTTCAAGATATGGGATTTTTTGGAAAAATCATTCACCAAAACTATGGCAGACGAAATATAAATACCAGTTTCCAGTTATCCATAATGTTACAAAAAACAACAATGGTGCTATAGTTCATTTAAATTTAACTTACGATGGATTTCAGTTATACCTTTAAATATATAGCTTTCTGGACAACAAAAGCAGTAGTTATAGTTACAAAGGTATGAAATTAGTGCAAATTCCTTTGCAATTGCAATTGCCTCAGGTAAAATAGATGACCAACGACTAACTGCTTTCGCTCCACTGATTTTCTGTTCTTTTGGATTGTAATAGAAAAGGGAAACAGATGGTCATGCATTAATGTAAAAATAATCATAGAAAACGAGTGGGCCTGACACTCTCCAAGACATTCACATCAAAACAAGTTTCAAATGAGAAACTAAATTCACCACAAATATTCCATTAATTCTGCAAATTAATGCCATTATTAACATTCAAATTTTTGCAAAAGACCACAACAAAATTCTTATAAAAGAGCACAAGCAACAATCAAATTGCAGGCAAGGATTGCTTTGAAGAACTTGAGACTTAAATATGGCTTAAGGCATCAATCATTGCAAACCATTTTCAAGGCAAACATAATAGCCAAAGAACAAGCAATTTAAATGGGAGGAAAAATGAGAAAAAAAAAAGCACAAAAAATGTATTTCAATGAACATATGAACGTATGAACGCAACGTACCATGGGATGGGAGGAACAGATTCAGAAGGGAAGTAGTGCGGCGGGATGATTTGCTTTTGCGACCAGCTGAGGATTGTGGCTTATTACCTTCCTTTTTGGTGTTATTCCGTTCCCCATTTGTTGAGGTGTTTGACGATATGCGATCACTTTCATCGGGAGACTGAACAGTGATCAAGGTGGAGAGATCGGCCTCTTCAAATTGCTTTTGGCCTGAAACCAGATGCAGAACGTTCATCGTAATACCACAATTGTAAATTATATATCAAACTTATTCAAGATTCAAACCAGCATTCATTTTAACATTTACAAAACACACATGCTTCCATCCATGGGGAATGCATACAACACTCCTTCACCAGTTAACACAAACTTGTTTTAATATAACTACCTATACTAACACTTGTACACCCATATTAGTGCTCGCTGCTGTTTAAGAATTACAATAATATTTAGAGGCTGTGCCAATTTATAATGTATAATGAAGGATTTGTTGATATAATGTGATGGTTTTCAAAGTTCAAATCACCGTATTTTACACCACAAAGATATACAAAAATTTCCATCTCATCTTAACCCTTTCGGCCCTGGAATTTTTAAAGAAAAGTTAAGATTTTTTCTCAAAATCTTCAAAAATCTTTCGTTTAAAGTTAGATGTGACAATAGGTGGCACCACAGTTAAATTTATTTATGATCAAGAAATTGAACAGAATATTCAGCTGCAGCTGTTACCGAACTGAACATTGACATTTTTATAACGTTTCGTCAACATTAGGACCAAAAGGGTTAAATATTATTTTGCTATGCATTTATTCAATTTAATTGCACTGTAAGAAAAGAACCTATCTTCTCCATCAAGTGTTTGGTGAATTTATACAAGAATAAAAGAGACTATATAAAAACAAACTCATTGTATAAACGAGTCATATTTAGATAGTCTGTAATCTGGTGATGTGAAAATAAAAAAATTAAAACAATGGATTTTCAAAAACAAATAAATCAAACAATGTTATCATTAGTATAATTATAAGCCTAGTAAGAATTATGGCTAAAAATAAACGCAAACTATGAAAAGATGCAAGTTAACAATGTAACCTTCAATGCATTCCTTTTATTAGTGATTTGTAGATTTGTACAGGCTTAGAATAACTTATTTTTCAAATCTCCAGCACAAAAAGAACTGATAGATAATTTTCAAAAAAACTGCCAAGAAAATGAAATTAATTGGCACCAAGCCTCAGACATATTATTATCTCTTAATTGTTAATGCATCTAGAAGCATTTATAACAGTGACACCAACTTAAGTTACCAATATTACTTACTTGTAGTTTTGTTGATAGCTACAGCTGAACAAATAAAATCAAAAATTACTGGTCGATTTCCAAAATACAACAAATAACCCTATTTCTAAGCCCTCAAGTTATGAATAAAAGTAGGTAGGGGCAATAAAAGGTAAGAATAAATGGCATCAGCAGCATTAGTGCCATATAGTCAACAAAATAACGACATACAATCATCACTGACAATGATGAAACAGCAAGGCTTACCTGGTATCTCCGTCCCAGTTGATTTGCTGTGTATAAAATTTTCGAGAAGTTTTTCCACCGTAGAATCATTGCATTGATGAGTATATTCAATGTAAGCCTAAAAGGTGCGTAAATGAATTATAAATCAGTGTTATTTTAACAAATACATGTATATAACAAAGCTTGGCATACTCACCTGCCCAGTAAGCGTGTGTCCTAACTGAAGCACATCTCCATGTTTATGTAAAAAGACTTTCATTTTATTTAAATGATCTTCTTCAACTATTTGAAACCGCTGAAATAAACATAAAGAATGAACAATCTAGGAAAGTTCCCAAAGAAATTCAAAACGCAGAAAAATTAGTTGTTTATCAACAGCATATTTAAGGTTTATCTTACTCTACAAGTAGTTATCATCCGGCCTTCAAAAGTATCTCGTGCTGTACCATATTTCTCCACTAAGTTTTTATACTCTTCACCTAAGAAACAATTATCATTGTTTATTAAAAACAAATATCCCCTGGAAATTAATCATGCATGTAAAATAAGCAAACTTACAAGCTTTTTGAAACTTTATTTCTGCTTTTTCAACATCCTTCGGAGTAGCATTTTCTCGCTTTAATTTTTCGTACTCTAGACACCTCTGATTATAGATATCTTTAGCCTATTTACAGTTAGTAAAAAGTTTGCAAATACTGCGCGATCATGTAAGATGTAGGTACAAATAATTAGTTGTTTTTGTGAATATTATGTAACTCATGAAATTACAGCAAATTTTTGGATTAAACACTTTGCATAGACAACTATAATTGAGGACCAATCTTATTGACAAAGAACAATTTTTCGAATGATTATACAATTGTAAAATATGTTATACTGTATAATCTTTCGATGTAATCTTAAATGTGATGCCACGACATAAACGTGTTACCTTTGTTAAGGTTGCAGTGGTAGATTGAATAGCCTGTACTGCTTCAAGTGTACTTGACTCTTCTTCTTTTACCTATTAATTAGTTTTATTTAATATATTGCATATTCAACTTAGTACCCTACAGTTTATTTTTAAATTAACTTCTGTAATGCTGATGACTGTACTAGTATAATTGCATGCAAATAAAATGACCAATGACAAGCATCTTAATTAACACGGAGCTACACAATTCTTTCTACAAGCTTTGAGTTACACGGAAAATTAAATTCTTAAACCCTCCTGCCTTGACTTCAGTGTCTCACTCTAGAGAAAGGAATATCATGTATTGCAATTTTTTTGGCATTGTCCAGTAACAAATCTGGCAGTCCTACGTTATGCCATTTCTAATTCCTGGATAAAACCAGCTCAATAAAGATTTAACATTAGAAAGTATATTTCAATTTCAATTTTAATTCTTTACCCTGCAGTCAGTAGATTAGTACCATTTGGCAGCGGGGGTCCTTAGTGATGGATCCCAACACTACAATTAAATTATATTTCCCATAATATGGGACCTTAACGAGGAGGATGGGATAGGAAAGGAACACGGTCATGGCCGATTTAATTTAGGAACTATCCCAGCATTCGCCTGGAGAAATTGTGGGAAACCATGAAAAACCACA
>JAQGAO010003529.1:0-16823 GCA_034697705.1 Ommatoiulus sabulosus | reverse complement strand
CATCGAAATGGAAGCATACACAAATCAAGAACTGGCTGATATGCATTTCATTTATGGGCTTGCTGATGGCAATGCTACAGACTCCAGTAGACACACAATAAGATCTTGTGGCCAGAATTGCGGTTGCTGCAGGCAATGTTAATGACATGCCGGGCATCTTTGAAAGAGTGCGTCAATCAATGCGTCGCCGATGTGAGGCTTGTATTAATTGTAATGGTAGAACGTTTGAGAATTTACTGTAAAACATTGTAATAAACACGTAATTGTTAAAACATTGTGCCAACATTAATTCCAACTAAACCATTCTGTGCCAACGTTAATTCCATGTAACTTTCTAATAGTAACCTTTGGACCCTAGGTTCTATGGTGAAAAATGTTTACCTTAGTTCACTCTTAACACCAGTTTGAGTTTGTACCACGAGTTCAAAAACACCCTGTATACTGTACATGTAGGCTACTTAGTCTAATGGGCGGTATTGATACTGTACATGTAGGCTACTTAGTCTAATGGGCGGTATTGTGCAACCCTTGGGTAACTTATCCTATATGTCAAGCGAGTGACACGTCACCGCATATCGCGTCGTTTTGTTGGGTGTTATTATGCCTAGCTGCCGCCATATCAAGTCAGACGCTGCAGTCGTTTTTATTTTATTACATTAGAACATCAAAGATACCGACACGGAGTCACCGTACTTGTATTTCGTATGCTCACCTTAAATCTGATTACAATAGTAATCATATATGCAGCTGAGCTCATTTCATATACACTGTATATGTAATTATGGCAAATTATCGATTACATCTCGATGTACTCTATTGATACTAGTACCTGTACATGGTGTATGATTTCACACTGCATTGACTATTCGTAATCAGTACTCATATGCATGAGTACGACTTCCCAACTCTATATACTCCTACTCATTTAACAGGATTACCTGTACCACTTGTACTCTACTCATACTGGAGTACGAATCCTCTGTATTCGTATTCAGTATACTCATACTTATGAGTACAGTTTGCCCCACTCTGGTTTAAGCTATATATGTCCATCGATTGTCATGGTCTGCATCTCGTCGCATCCTGTTCACCAGGAGCGCCATCTAGTGACAGTATATGCTTAAAGCGCGTGACTTATCGAGGTTTTAATGAACAGGCAATGAGAGTCAAATTTATCTCTGGCCATATTTAATTTTCAGATTTATAGACGAGGCCTGCGGTTGAGCGCTCCGGATCGACGTTATAATCATTCAGTACATTAATTTGCATTGTTAATGGCTGTACCTATAATCGGCTGTGCGGTGCTGGGATCGACGTTTAGCCATAGATAGGCGAGAGGCAAATGGAGCACGAAATGGCGCAATTTTCACGTGTCCGCATCTGGTCCGGTCATTGGCTGCACGACACGCGCCAGACGAAATTGTATTAAAAACTTAATTGCGCCTTTCCGAATAATTAATCCGCGACCGGCACTGCGATTAATTAAAATATAATTGGCTTCGGTGCACCAAATTGCATCCCGAAATCTCCGGTGGTCCTACGCCGCGAATTGCCCTTAACGTAATTATGAGAAGTATTACGTGTCAGAGTTTTACGAGCTCTGACAAGTTTTCGAGTTGCTCACGCTGCATGAAATTTACTTCGTTGTCTCGCTTTTTCGCTAAATATGCGGTCTATATTGCTTTTCTCGTCACTAAATGCGCGTACGAAGACGTTGCGCCTGAGGTGCGGGTTCTTCACGGAGGGTGGCTGAAGATAACGTCATCGAAGATTACCTAAGTAGGCGGACACGACTTACGTCTACGTTGACATCTTTATCTACGCGACTTCTGTAGCGCCTTCGTTCTTTGGTTACCACGCAGCATTCGGATTGTACAAATGTTGCCCTGTTTAGATTGGTGTTGTTTGTAAGAAGCCAACTGCCCACACGCGTGACAAGTGCCACGAAGTCGCATTTCCTGCCATGCATTCCCCAACATGGCTTTGATTTAATCGGCAAGCATGCAGTTGGCCGCCATTCGATGATCGTTGAACAACATCATTGCCGGCAACTGCAGCTTTGCAAATCATCTAGCAGCTCTCAGCCGAATTAACTATCATGCGAAGTTCGCAGGAGGTATGCATAAAAGGTTGCTTGCGTGGATAGAATACTTTTTTCTCAGAAGTAAAGCAGCGCGAGTTCTCCTTTCATCGACAATTTTAAACCCTTTTATCAAGACTGCATCAAAATTCTACCATCCATGGAAATGCGCCCTGCAAATAACATGCAGTGCAAATTGCATGTTTTTCAATTTTTTCTGACGTTTTCTAAGTAACGTGCACTTTCTTATAATGTAAAATTATTTTCAAATAAAAAAATGCAAGCATAAATGAAATGACACGTGTTAACACCATTCCATACACAGTGTTCAATTGAAACATCCATTTGCATGTCTGATGTATTTTTTGCATGGGTCGAACATTCGTGCACTAAATTAAAATTTAATAAGAAGGTAATATTTGGTATGATCAGTAGGCTGTACGGAAAAGTGCAAGTAAACATTTACGTATATGCTGGTTTTTTTTCAGATGTTGTACCTTTATGTACATCTTGAATTCATCTTCTCCCCTCTCGTAAAAATTGTAGCCCATTTTTTTTGCATCTTAATCTGACATGAGTGGATAACTTTCTCTTCGTGTTCATTATGGGCTTCCATCCCATGGGAGGAAGGGCTTCTGACGTACTGAATTAATCTGCATGTTTTATTACTTCTATCTTTCATGAAGGGCATGTAATATTGTAATAATATTGAATAACCTGTAGTAGTTAGTCCTTAATCTTAGTCTAATAAAATTATATTGCTCTAATTAAGTGATAGCCGGGGGGTTAAAGGGAACTTACAATTCTTCTAAATGAGATAAAAGATGCATAAAAACTATATCATCTCGATGAGTTCATATACAGTGTATATGTATATACAGAAGATGTTCACGCGTCACATGCTTATATCATAACATGATGCTTATTTTATCATTTTTGTGTAATTCATGTTTAAAAGTTAATGAACATTTTCTTTGTTTGGACATCTTTTTTTTAAAATTAAAGCATTCCTTAATTGCTTCGTTCCTTTCGGTTTCCGCATATTTGCACTCTGGGATCGAAAAAAAACGAGAAAAACTGATATTCCATTTACAAAAAATCCTATTTTGATCCCCGTTTTTATTCTGTAAGCTTGCTAAAATTGTCACGAAAAGTACGCTGGTAAACCCACAAGTATAGCTAAGTCCGCAAATCTTGGCCATGTCCAAGAAGGACTCCAATGAGCTTATCACTAAATTGTAGGCCGGTGCTAAACTTGTTCAAGCATGCTTCCACCGAATTATAGAAACATTGGCATTGTTTGCGGGGCTGGCTGGCCGCAATCATTTTATTGGCTTTGATTAGCCCAGGTCCGAACTGGTTTTTGTCTGTCTGAATTTATGGAGGTGAGCTTGTATGCAAAAATTAGGCTATGCTTGGATAGTCGTGTGCAATGGGCTATTACTGTGAAAGGATTAATGTAATCTGGGCCCAGTAAGCCTCGGCGGTATGTCCACTGTAACGCTGCTTTGTCCATTCTGATAATACACTGAATGGGCCATTAAAAATCAGACCTCGGTGTTTCTCGACGTGCTCGTGCTCTCGACTTAGGCCGTATTATCCAGTTGGTCAAGCAGAACGTTAATGGATTCGGTTGAAATGGTTGCTATAGCACACTGTCGTAGACCTCTACGAAACCACGGCGCATGCCGCGTTAGTCGTTTTATTACTAGAAAAACTTTTTTAAATCAGTACAGGGAGTGGTTTGAATATCATGATTGGACCGGTTTTCTTCAAGACATCCTTGTTTTAGCATGTTCTTTTACTCACAATCGCGTATGTGTATCGCAGATATCATTGTTCGTGAGATTAACATCACAGGGCTATTTGCTGTTGGACAAAATATCCCATCACTGCTGAAAAACTATACTCTTAAATCAAAATGTTTTCAAAATCAAAACTATTTCACAAACATTTGAGCTTTAAAAAGATGCAGCATTTCACTTAACACGGATAACTCCAAGGCTGAGTAAAAATGTCTCGTTCATAATATAAAATATGACAAGGATTGATTCTGCTTTGAGTTAAGTTTACAAAATTGAAATTGGTTTGCTGAAGTTTGTCTCATTTAAAAATATTTCCATTTTTATGCTACGTGTTCTTATAGGTTTTATGGCTGTGCATAATTAATAGCTTTTAAAAATCATGTTTACAAAACTAAATGCACTCATCATAAGCAATGACTACAGCATAGGGCTTCATTGATTTATTCTAAAATATGGCATTGCGTCAGTTACGTTGCAATCCATATTATTTCTGAAATCTGGCATACTGACCGAAATTTTGAATATGGTTCAACGGTGCATATTCTTCGAACCCATATTCTTATCTTTATGAACTTCTAAGGCACAGTATACGAAAGACCAGTAGGGTAACTCCGTGTCGGCACCTTTGATGTTCAAACGGCAAAAACGGCACTACGTCATTCATTCCAGTTCACTTAAATCCGGTTCGAACTAGTGAACGATGAAGTAGTGATGTTATGAGTGAGTGAACGACTTCAGTGATAATCATTATTCCTTTGCGGCGCTGTGAAGGTGTGGCTAGTTAAGTGGGCGGAGTTAGTATACTGGTCTTTTGTTTACTGTGTTCTAATGCTGTATTCCCAATGAAGCAATTGAAGACATAAACAGTCGAGAGTAGAGCTCTCGACCATTTCGCTTTTACAGCCAAAAAGTAGAAATTACGTAGAAATGACGTATGGCATTTTTAGTTAATTTTATCTGCGCATGAGTGACGACCGTTTTTGTCTTCAATTCGTTCATTGAGAATACAGCATAAGGGATGAGGTATGCAGCAAACCAAGCCACAAGCCACTATTTGTGGCTAAAACGTGCCGAGTGGCCATTTTAATCCCGTGCACGAGATGGGCGGTGACCTTCCGGAAATGAGTCGAAGCTTAGGCGCCGGAGAGTTAAAATGAAGACTTCGAGAATGAAAGCCACTGGTTTGGCAATAACTTTCGCTAAGCTTTGGACTTTGCTGCGAATAATTCACCTTGGACGCTTTCTGCGTTTTCCACCGAACGCGCGCATCGAGCGCCATGCACGTTTTATAGCAATCCGGGACACGCTAATGCTTCCGAAATTGCTTTTGCGCTCTTCTAGCTCATGTCGTCCTTTATTAAAGACGGCGCTCGATGCGAGTCGGCCATGCAACTCTGCTACGTAGCATCGTAACATGTTCCAGATTGCTCAGCGCGGTGTTGCGCCCGTCTAATTTGGTTACGGCGCACCAACCTCGCGCAACTCATTAGGTTCTTTTCACAGCCTCCCTATTCATCGGCATCACGAGGTCTGACACTTGACATTTGACCGCTGCTTTCATTAACTCGAATGCACGACGCTCTTCTGTCACACTGTGCCTAATGGTTACGGCATAGATGCATGGCGGCGCTAATAGTTCTGCTATAGAGCTCTAGGCTTCTCTTTCTATTTAGGCTCTATATGTAGAGCGCAAAATTTGGAACGTAGTTGTTTAACGATGCTATCTGCCGCGATAACCCATGACCTCCGAGCCTGCTAATGGCAGACATATGCCGTTACTGCCGCATCATGTTTTGCAACATTTGCTATATAAATTCAACTTCCCTACAAAAGAAATCTTGTTAAAACGTGTAAACGAACGTGTTAAAACGCACGCTTTACGTGTATTAAACGTATGGGGTTGTATCTGCCAACCTCCTGGCAGGACATTGACATTTTCACCCTTTGTCTCGTTAAATTCATCTGTTTTATTCTCGTATCAATCTTTCTCCCTTCTGGATTGGTCTCCCTGTTTTCTTCCCTCGCGGCCTTCAGCCTCCATGCACGCAAACTCTGGTGTTCCTCAGGAACTGTGTCCAGATACTGCAGCTCGCCATCAGTCAACGAAATCCAGGTCAGTTTCAATTTAGAAAGTGGGGATGGCATCGTTGATCGTTTCAAATTGACATTAGCTGACATTGAATAGCCATGCTGAAAAGATGAAACCGGTCATGTTCATTTTGTCAATGGATGCAACTTTTTATACCGATTGGCTCTAATGTCATTAGGCATTGATAAAAGTATTAAAGGTTTACGTACTAGGCACTGGTCGCCTATACACGTATACTGTATACAGAAATGCAGGCCTCGTCGTTGGCGTTATTCTCGTTTTAATTCGTGACTGCAAGAACGGCCATAATTCACTTCGGGGCATAAATTTCTCGTTTGCTCGTTCACGCGGTGAGCCCGGCCATTGTCGTGACATTATTTTCAATTTGGATCCCCTTTTGATTTATCTCAAGAGTGTGCACATGCAAGTCATGGCGAGTTGTGTTGACAGGATGCTCGATTTGATTAGTATTATTAAGCAATATTTTGGCTATTTGTTCGAAGGGGATCCTGGCGTGACTAAGAGAGAAGCGTCTGTTGATCGCCGTTCGTTCCTGAACATTTTCTTTGGCTACTTTATTCGTGATTTGATAAATCTGCGCGAGGGTACATGATTTAAAAGGAATTAGGCATGCCTAATCATAATAGGAAATAATTAATGTTGTATACTTTATGAAGACTTAAATCTTTGTACCACGGGAACGGAACTCCCTATATTACTAAAAAAAATTGAAATTTGTAAAGGTATACCTGTATTTTGAAACGTACGGTAATACATGTGCATAAGCGTTCACTTTAATTACGTCTACAGTATGTATTTAAGAAAATATTGTAATTAAACTTGATCCGCTTTATAAATTAAAGAAGGAATTGTGAGCTTAGCTGTAGCCTACTGACTTAATTTTGTATCATATTTTTCCTCGTTAAATAGAAATACAGCTGTTCATGCGGTTAATTTAATTCTTTTATACAAAGTGGAAAAATCCAAGTAAAATTGTGCTTATCACGTTTTGTATCATAACGTCATACAAGTATGTTTTTTTAATGAAGCTTTACTCCCTGCAGAAAGTGGGAGAGTGCCGCTATACTGGATACATCGGACCGACATAATGGTCATATTATGGTATAGAAGATAAGTTAAAATATCGTCGTTATGATTTATGCAAAGTTGTAAGTGTACAGTGAATAGACTTGCAACATTGAAAATAAGAACATTGACATCGTTTTTTGCAAATTGTTTGCATAATGATGGTAATATTCTTATATTCATCATGTTGTCGCTGTTAAGAAAAACCGAAATTGCTGCAGAAGAAGTTTTATGATCTTGTTTTCGTATATTTTGAAATTTTCCGTCTTTGCGTCTGTATAGCGGGAATGGTTTGTTTACGAAAGGTGGGCCATCATTGCAGTTTAAGGGCAAGATGCAGCAAAATACGTGTACATGTACAGTATACATGTAAACACAAAACATGTTCGGGTCACTGTTTTCTCACATCCACGCAAGCGACGTTTGTTTACACACTGTAAACTTTTGTACGTCCTTTGTTCCAAAAATAGTGTTCGGGCGAGGTAGCTGTCACGTTATTAAAATTTGATATAGGAAAGGGGTGTTCAGAAACTTTAAGGACGAAGCCAATGTACATAGCGCCTTATTGTGTCGTCGAAATATGACCAGGGTGCTTTTCCTTTATTATATCTCGGCCGGTGCGCAATATCATACCTCCTCCGGGGGACATCAGATATTGAAAAATATTCATTATTGCCAGTAGTGCCCATATTCGGAATTATTTCTTTTTTTGGCTCGATGGTATCCGAATTCCCGGGCTTAGTCACTCGGTATAGATAGAAAATTCATTCTTTCTCTTTTTTCTTTCCACTAATACTGGCTCGTATCAAATATCATTTCTGAAGCCGACTCTAACGACTGATAGTAAAACATAATGGCGCGGGTATGAGCGAGGAATTCATCAAAATTTGGGACGAGTACTTGCCCGCCAGCACGAAACGTTTCATGTAAAGAGCTCTCGCTTTTTATTACATGTCCGTCGTTTTGTCTATTTTAATGACGCGACGAAGGGATGACAAGAATTGGCCAAGTTTTTTCATGTAAATTGAATGAATTTATACCCCTCTGTATTACGCTCATTTGGCTTTCTTTTCAGTTGCTCGACAGTCTTCCGTTATTGCTATAGAGCTGCGGCACGCGATAGCTGCTTGTACAGTCAGAATCTTGAGTGCGCAAGTATAGTAACGTATATTCAGCTTGACAGAATGAGCAGAATTTCCCCCGCCTTCCTTTTTAGACAATTGTTAACCTTGCCAATAACTTGTCAGTCTTTCTCATAACTGTTTGAAGATGCTTCCATATCCAGTACAGCTCGCATCGGTACGTCGACGGTAACGACCTCGAGCGTTATCTCTGGGCAGGCGGTAGCACCCTATAATGTACATCGCTCTAAGCTGACAGAATTAACGATGGGGTTGATTCGAATGTGAAATAAGGAATCGTGGAGATGTCCGCCACTGAAGGGGGCGCCACTCGCTTCATCCTAGCTCAATTCTCCGTATCTCGTTTACTGTCCACCACCATCCGCTCTTAGCATATTGCTCTCTGAATTGATGGCCGGACTCTCTCGCACTTGAGGGAACACTGGCAAGAAAACGTTTTTCTCGGCGAGTTCTCCACCTCGTTCGGAAATGAATTGGCACTTGGGGGGTGAGCATTAGCCGAGTGGCCATTGGCGCTCTCGCTGACGCATGCGTCTTCCAGAGTGGCCTAAGAGCTCCTTTCACGCGTGACTGCCTGTATTGACCCTGTTTACTTAACCGCATCCTCCCCTTCAATTAGCCCAGGCCGGCGCAATCTGCGCCTCTTCCTTCCGCTCAGGCTGGCGCTCGGATTGTTTTTGCCCGCAATGCCTCCATTTGCAGCGTCTCTTTTGTGCACTTTATTGCCATTGTTACCCCATTATTCCATGTCATTGTCATTTGCGAAACCCGATTCACCGCTAATTTTCCGCCGGGATTGCTTCGTCTGCATGGGGATTCGGACTCTGGAGCAGCGCCCGTCGGCCGCTCAGGGGGTGGCAGCATAGGGTATAGGTGCATGCGAAGAATCTCTTGGAATCTGCTTTTGTTCCAGAACCTCGGGAAAAATTCGGTCATTTTAAGTGGCAATTTGCTCTTAACCTCACGACTGAGCAAAAGCCATATGTAATTCATATTTTGAGGTTTCATCCCAGCCTTCAGAAATCGAGAGGTTGTTCGAAACGTTCGAAGAAATTCCTGGTCATGCATTCTTACCAGCATCCCTGAACTCGCGCCATCTCAACATCATGAGGTCAACGGCATTTCATTAGGTGAATAGCTACAACGTGACTTTTAATTCGGATACGTTGGGTGCATAATAATCTAATGTTAGGTGAAATCGGTTAGACTGATCTATACAGTAAACAGGGTGGAACAGAATAGAGAGCCACCCCATTTATTTATTTCCTGTCATAGGTACGTAAATTTTGTTTGTGCAGTTAAACAGGAAGTCATGTGTTCTCTATCCAATGATGTTGTTACGTTTGACCTACGACAATTGTTTCACGGAAACGTTTGCTCAAACGTTTTTACCGTAGCACGTTGGACAAAATGTCAAATTAGGAAAAGGAAGAGAATGGTTTGTTTGTATGTATTCAACTGGTTTCGTCTTCATTGGCAATTATTCGAAGTTGCTACAATGTTTTGAAAACTGGGACAAACACCAATTTCTACCTGCGCTGCAGCACACTGGTGCACTGCTGTGAAGCTACCTTCATGCACCAGTGTGCTGCAGAGCAGCTAGCAATTGGTGTTCGCCCTTGTTTTCAAAATATTGTAGCAACTTCAAATAATTGCCAATGAAGACGAAACCAGTTGAATACATACAAACAAACCATTGTCTACCTTTTCCTAATTTGAAATTTTGTCCAACGTGTTACGCTAAAAAGTTGAGTACACGTTTCCGTGAAACAATTGTCGTAGGTCAAATGTAACAACATTGCTGGATAGAGCACACATGACTTTCTCTTTAACTACACAAACAGAATTACGTAACTATAACAGGAAAGAAAAAAAACGTGGTGGCTATCTATTCTGTTCCACCCTGTATATATATACAGTGCGCTGCATGCAGTGTTCGAGTATTTTTGTCCCGCGAGCCTTCATCTTGAATTACTGCAACCCGCTTACGAAATCCCTGCAAATTGATCGTGGCACGTATAATGTGATCTTCTTGGCGTCTTGTAAATAAACGCCGTATTGAATTACTGCGAATGCCTGGCGTTGCAGTTGTCCTTCTTGGGCCGCGTCCAGAGCGGAACCGGCTTTAATAATTCAGCGAGGCTGTCATGCCCTAATTATTCGGATGAAAGTTGGCTAACGCAGCGAGCTCGTTCGGACATAGAACAATTAGGTTGCGCTGCAAAACTCGCCAATTACGAAGCCTGATGAGTATTTGGACGACCTCATCTGTGACTGTATCGCTCTAGTAATGAAAACGGGATGCTGCGATGGGTTGGAAATACTGTACGAGTCAGCCACCCAAAATGCTATTGGAAACCGGAAGCATCAGGAAAGGATGGCAAAGGACAACGAGTTCTTATCACTGCAATTGCACGGGATAGTTGTTCACTATAATCTATGCATTTGAAATCGTTTAAAGAACGTGCTAAAAGCACATACATAATGAATGGCATGTTATGAAAGTGTGATAAAACCATGCATAATTAATTCACGTTTACACTAGTGTGTTAAAAAGACATCTGTATTCATGTGAAAAATAAAAAAATCTGTTCGAACCCCGATAAAATAAATATCTATCTTATTTAGTGTGGATTTATTCAGTGTTTGAAACAAAACTCTACGAAGTTGACAACAAACTAATTGGAAAACAAGAACGAAGAAAGTGCATGTCGAGAAATGTTTTTCGTAAGTTTTCTTCGCGTATAGCACGACATTCGTTGTCCATTTGGCGGGGAGGATGAAATTCCCACATGAATCAGGAGAATCGCAATGACTGTACGCAGCAAACTGTTATTTTCTCACCGTTGAAATTGATTGCGTTGGGACAGGCGGAGCGAGCGCTGATTACGATATACAACGGAGCGCCGTACCCAAAACTTCCCCAAAATTGCAGGGTTCTAAAAGCGGTTGTCGTGCGCGATGTGGCGTGCCACCAGCCAACCACGCAACCTTTCGGATTACGAGCAAAGATGCTGGGCCATGCGTGTGGCCCGCAATCTGACGCACGGATTTACCCGCCAATGCTTTCCTTATCACCCCGATCAGTTTCCGGTAATGGCAGCTCGGATATATTCTAGCTGCCTCTTCGTGCGCTTTCTGTTTGCCTAATGGATGAATGTCTTATCTTCGTACTTCCTACCGACCGCTTGACAAATCAATCAACTTTCCTCACCTTCCCCCCCCCCCTCGAAGCATTGATTTCTGATGGGATTTGCTTACTCCGATTAGTCACGAAAATGCGGTATGCGTGCGCGCAAGAAGTTGGGAAGGTTTGAAAGTTGTGTCAGTTTGAACTTTGCGATCTATATATCTCAACAAACTGATGACGATCGACGCGTCTTTTGCAGTAAGCGCAGCTGGCCGATGTAACATACTTTACGTTAACTGACTAGCTTAATTAATTGTGATATCTGCAGTCTGAGGGTGAGAACACACTGATGCTTGATGCAGGCGTTTACCACTCGGCGTACACTAGCATCACCAAGCGGGATAAGAATGCGGCTTGCGTTTTACATGAGGGCACACACAAAGAAAACTTAGCCGTACCAGACTGAGCTTAAATTAAACGCTTATAAGTTTCAAGAATGTTTTTAACATTTTTTTTTGGAAATCTGAGAGCAGATTTGTAAGACACAGAGTGCGTGGCACACAGATCACTATTTGTCAAAAGTTTAGCCATAGATTGTACGCCGCCTATGTACCGTAAAAACGTGTCCTGCACTCATCATAAGATGATAATGCGCATATGGAAGGTTTTACGGGGAATGTTTCACCTGGCATAACGCATGCAGTGGCGCCACCAAGAACACCGATCATCACACTGATATCAGCATTCATTGCGCGCCCCAAAGCTGGAAACAAGAAGATGAAAACAAGCAGGAAAGAAGCTGAAAGAAGCACGTCGAAAGTAAGCATTCATTGTGTTCTCATCCGATCATTAGATGCAGTTCAGAGGCTTTAGGATATATATAGTTTGAGACCCTCATTTGTTGAAAGTCGAAATTTAATCGCCATATTTACTCACTTCATAATTTGCTAATGGACACTTAACTAATATGCACTTGCTTAAATGTATCTATTCTTAATCTAGCCTATAATTACAATGAGTGCCGCCTACACCGGCTCATATTCGGATTAGCTTTTAATATAGCATACTCGGCGACTTAAGCTTGTTCGTGATAAATTATTTATTATATATACATGTATAGTACTTGCGTGATATTTTTTTTATACGATGTAGGGCTGCAACAATATGTTAATGGCAAGAGGGAGCAAGTAAGCTTGAAGTTAACTTTGCCACGCTGTAGTGTATTTCTAATCAATATCACCTTTGTTAACCCAAGTCTGTTTAATACATTTATATTCTCACTTCATGAAATACATAAGTCTGCCCACATAAGAGATCACCCTATAAGACAGTTCCAATTAATAAACGGTAAAACATCGCAGTCTGTCTATAGAAACGCCGGAAATATTGCAACGTCGACAAGACAAAATCATAAAAGTGGTCAACTTTAATTATGTGGTGAAATTGCTGAGTTTCTCGCTGTACATGTCGTATTATTAGCCTTTTTATGCCGTTATGCTCACATCCTCGCTTTCGTCCGAAGGGTATTCTGTTTGCTATTTCCAATAAAGCGTCAAGAAAAATGTAAACTAATATTCCAGGACGTTGGGGATTTTTCTCATCAAATGTATAGCAGTGCTGCCAATAAACGGAGTTGCCCTTTCGCTATTAGTGCAATTACACCAAGCGCACTTTTTTTTCTTACTCAAGCGCTCACTTTCATCTCGGTTGGGATAAGACTTCAAACTGAACTAGACCCAATTTCGAGCCTCCCCCCACCTGTTATCTTAGCGTAAACACGGATGACAGCTTTACCAGCGTGTTTCATATCGAAGTGTTACGACACCTACTCTTCACTTTTCCTGTATTAAGCTTAGTTGACAAAATCATAAATGCTCCGGGACATGTAAACAAGATGCAAATTTTAATATTCCGCATCCTTAGTCAGCTCGAGCATTCATTTTAACGATTAATGACCTTTTTTTTAAGTGGCGCTATTTTCTCCCGCTTTAGCGACAGTGGGTCGGAATTGAAAAATTGCTACAGTCACCTTAAGTTACGGTGCAGATTGTTGCTTTCTCACTTTTTTTTTTCAAATCTCTAAAATTGGCAAGATGCTATTTTCTCTAATTTAATGATGCTCCTACTCGGCACCGGCAATTTGTACATGAACGAATAAAAATGCACAAATATGCCGGGCACCGGCAGAAACATGGCCCAGGAAATATTGCTGCACTTTAACGGGCCTCAAAGCATAAATAAATAAAGCTCGTTATCCCATAAGGGGAAGAGCCAAGAAGGCATTAACCCCGTTTTTTTATGGGTCGATCAGTGACTTTCCACTTCAGAGATCTTATTAAATTTTAGGAGCGAAGCATAACGTAGAGGGCGCTATTGTCCTGCATCTAATATCGCTTCCGCCGAGGGTGTTCGTAGATGGCGCTGCAGGCGACCTGAAACTCGTACAGTTCTCGTGGACTGGACGCTAGCCGCATTTGTGGGCATTAAATTGGGTGATAATCGATTATCGTTTGGGTTTTCCACGCATGCGACAGTGAGAAGCTAATTAATTACCCGCATAATTTCTGGCTCAAGAAGTCGGCTTTTCTGTGTGAAGCAAAATGGTTGAAATCGAAATTCTCATAACTGGTGACCCTTTAAATTCATATCTGTATTTTGCATATCTTATTTAAGTTGACGTGCGTGTATGACTCCCGTCTATACTTTAGTTTTACATTAATTTCGTAGAATCTATACGGCATTAAATTGACTTTCCTACCGCTGTGTGGCAAACAGTTTTGCTCAATGATTGTCACTGCAAACAGCGAGTAGCGAGCGTATGGGTAAATGTAATTGTGCGTATGGTTGTTGCTAGGCGTGGGATTGTCACGATTATTCGTCAGTCAATTTAAAGTTGATTGACGCAATCACTTTGGCATTTCAACGTTTGCCATTTCCCCTATTTTAAAAGCTTCTAAATGCTCCGTTGAATAATTTACTTCCTCGGTTAGCTCGAATTTTGTCCGACCCATGAAACTACCGGCCTAGCTATTAGACTAGCGCATCTTTGGATTGGTGCTTTTAACATTTTTAAATTTCCACGAAGTGTAATAGAGCTGAATTTTTCATTTACAATTTAATTTCCACCAATTTTGTTTTTGTTTTCGCTGTAAATTTAATTCGGTGCGGAGGGTACTGTGTGTACATACTGTACATTTGTATTTAGTTTTAATAATTGATCAGCGAGGAGAAAAGGCGGGCTTCAATCGACGAGCAAATAGTTTGAATGACAATATGTCGGAAATTGTACAACTTGGGTAAACAGTAGGGAAATGAGGGCACTTAGCAAAATGGATAGGCATAAAAAGAGAAAAGAAAAACGTGTACGGAAATAAGTTTGCCAGGTGCATGCAGTAAGTTAGGAAACTAAGGTTATGTTCACGTCGAAGGCTTGAAGCATTTTCTAATCGCTAGCCAACAATTAAGTGTCGCTTAGTGGTAAGCGTCTGCAATACCACTAAGCGACACTTGTTGGCAAGCGACTGGAAACCGCTTCAACGTGAACGTACCCCAATGCCTGCAAATTTCAATAATAAGTATTTTTGAGGTAAACTTGTGCCATTTGGTCATTTAGTTGTAAAGATATTGGCTTAACAGTACAACTTCACAATATTACAAGGTGTTATCAATAGTTAATTTATTAAAAGCAACCTTTAGAAGGTTTTTATCATTAAGTATGCTCATTAATGGCTAAAGTTTAATTTTTGAGATGGGAAGTACAGTGGTATCTTAGCGCTGTTTGGACTGACCCAAGGTTTGGAGTTAATTGGGCTAGACATTAATAATATCTTTATTTAATTAAGATAATTAAGCTATAGTTAATAATTTGACTTCATGCATGCTACATATAGCATAAAAATATAAAATGAGAACCACATGAGCATTCCTTATATTTTCCTTCCAACTTATTAAAATTGAAACCTTTCAATGTACATGTATATATACCCTTTAAAGAAAGAGTTGGTAGATGCAACCTACTTTGGATGTTTAGTAAAGGTCATAAAGGGCATATTTGCAGATATTAAAGTAACGTAAGACATTTATTCACTCTAGAAATAAATATTGCAAAGTTTTGTGCACACCCCATTTTCATTTTTACAGTGATAAACAGTCCAATGACTTACTGTACGCATTGTGCTAATTAATGTTTTCTGCGTTGCTTTTGCATTTTTGTTAATTATGGCTTAAGGCGTCTAACATAGATTGACCTCTGCGGTAGTCAGAGGACGACTTTTCTGTACGGCTCGCTTGTCATGTAAATGCCACCTGATGGCGCTGTTCATGTTTGGAAATGAGTTGAATGTGTTTCTTATTTTGAAGAAATAAATTATCCGAAAACAGCTTTTATTCGAAACACCGTGACATATTCGTAACGCAAATTTAACTTTTCATCTTTGAAGCGTAAGACATGCGTCTAAATTGCACGCATTCAGCTTGTATACGATACGAGTTTTGACAGCGTTTCTTATTACCAGGAAACAAGAAAATTGTGTTTTTAACCAATTTCTGCTCTGCCGTGAAAATGCATTTGAATTTCTCCATAAAATGGTCCTGTTAAAAAGTATATTCCTTCTTTTTATCTTCATTATTGAATGCATCGGAGAAGTAATAATTTTTGGATGGAATTAGTAGGAGCTATCATTTTCTGAAAATGATAGTGGCATATAATTGTATATACTGTTACAGAAATGTTGTTGTAATGTAGTATGATTAGTATAATATTACGAACGTTTCGGGGACTATTCCATGTCTGTCGAAAAATTTAATTTCTCGAATAAAACGTAAAGCTAAGTCCGGAAATTAGTCGCGATTTTATTTGTTCGCTATTCCTTTTGTTATGTTTTATCTAGAAAATGGTTCGTGTTTCATGATTTTCATGTTCGTACGGTTTGTTTGAAAAATAATGTGGTAACTCGCAGGTCAAACTCACGACAACACCTATACGCTTTAATTATATTCTGTATATACAGTACATGAATTGTGTGCAACAGCAGCATGTTATTTTCATTACCTCGTGATATAAGCTCTCACTTGCAAATATATTTTAAGCAAGCATTTTCTTAGAAATTAAAAATTACTTTAGTTTTCTGTAATAATATACGGTATATGCATGCATACTGAATTCGTTGAGCCCGCCGCGCCGCGCCGATGAGAATGGGACTGCGATGTTTTCGGAATGTTATTGATTATATTTCCGGGAAATACACGCCGTTGATGTCTATAAGGTTTTGTAGGAATGCGTCTTGGTTGAATAAAGCAAAACAACTTTGATAATTTAGAGAGTTATGGAAGCTTGTATTATCAAAAATTCAATAAATATATCTATTAAAATTCGGTTATGCAGGGTGTTTTTGAACTCATAATACAAACTCATTAACTCAAACTGGTTTTAGAGTGAACTAAGGTAAACATTTTTCACCATAGAACCTAGGGTCCAAAGGTCACTATTAAA
>JAQGAO010003528.1:0-16825 GCA_034697705.1 Ommatoiulus sabulosus | reverse complement strand
CCGTGTTGATTCAACCAACTAAGGCAGTGATATGTTCATCAATGGGCGTACGCAGTTCAACACTTTTAAAACTGAAAAAATGTCTGCTACTTGTCCGTGTTTCGGATAGTTTGGAACAGTGAGATGGACGTGTTTAACATCAATGGAAAGCCTGTAGTTTGCTGATTTGCACAAACTGCTGCAAACTTTGGAATTTGAATAGTAGTAGAAATTGTTTTTTATTAAGGGTACTCAGACGAAAGCATCACGGATGACACTTTGGAAGGCGTTGAAGACATCTGTGCAAAATCAACGCGCTCATTGGTTTATAAAAATGCACTCGGCTTCTTTTGTACACGTGACTTCTGTTCTTCCAAAAGTGTCATTCGCATATCATCTGTTTGAGTACCCTAAGTAAAGCCTCTCAAGAAACCGAAAAATGCGACAAACGCTCAAAAAGTACAGTATGCCTTCGTGTACCTGTAGTTACATAATTTAAACATTTGATTTATCGCATTTCAAAAATTAAGAGTAAGGCTTATTAGATTAATTATATCATTTTGAAAATTGTCGCCTTTTTGGGAATATTTAAACTTACTTTTTTAGGAAAAAAAAATGACTTCATGTGACTTCACTTCTGCCAAAAGTGTCATTCGCATACCGTCTGCCTGAGTACCCCAAGTATAGCCTCTCAACAATCCGAAAAATGCGACAAACGCTCAAATAGTATAGCTATTTTTTTCTCGTGTAGTTACATAATTTAAACATTTATTTATCATATTTAAAAAAAAATCAAGAGTAAGTTTTATTAGAATAATTCTATCGTTTCGATAAAATGTCACCTTTTTGGGAAAATTATAACTTTTTTTTTTTAAAAAAAATTCTTGAATTTGTAATTTGTCTAATTTTTAACAGCAATTGTTTAGTTTTCATTAAAATTTCGCCGATTTTGAGAAAATTGTACGTTTCATTTCGTAACATTGTATAATTTTTGAAATACTCAACAGAAAACTCGCGATTAGATTAATTCGTCACAAAACAAGATTCCGTTTCCATGTTTTTGCTCCAACCGACCGCGAGGCGGCGCACCGTCTCGCGGGTCGTAGGGGTCACTGGCGGAATGGTTGTTTAGAGCCTAATTAAAATAATTGCAGCCCCCTAAAGGGGAATACATGTCACGATGGCGAGCACACGTCAGAATTATCAGAATATCATCACGGATCATATATGCATGCTGTTTCGAATTTTTTTGTGGGAAATATTTTTTTACATAAATTTATTTTGGAAGAAAATTTTAAAAGAAAAAAAAATGCCATAATAGACTAGCGGATTCTCAGAAATATCAAACGAATGAATGGTTAATCTGGGATGGCGCCACAATCGCATATTGTCTCGCGTGAATGCAGTTGAACCATGGCATATTCAGACAAAAATTTGCGGATCGCACTTTGGCAGTCGTAAAGTCACGAGTGCAAAAGGAAGACATCCAAAATGTTGTACACTGGTTTGAAAATGGCGATAATTGTCATTATTTGTCAATTTAATTTTTGAACCAAATAGCTTGTTGATTTTACACACGTGACGTATTTATACCCCTAACGTACTTAGAAGAAGTCGAAGATAGTAGCCCAGTAAACGTAATAGCATTTTTTAAAACCACCATAAACACGCTCTATACGATACGATTTGATCGATATAATGTATGAACGTGGCTTCATTTGTGTCACTATTCGATCGATATATGGGCGCGGCTTCACTTGTTTCTATTACACCGCCACGTGGCGCGCTGCGGTCGGCATACTGGTATTGTATACATTGTGCTACCACTCTCGACTTTCTCTATATGCATTAGGGGTACTCAGTCAGAAACTTTACGAGTCAAGTTCGTGTTAAGAAAAACTGACTGCATCGGGCCATGTGGCAATGTATATAAAAAAAAACCTTAAACACGCTCTACGATACGATTGATATGCGATTTTTACTCCTTTCAAACGGAGGGCTAAATCTCAACTTCTCAAGCCAGTGTGCTACCCTGTGGGTAACTCGTACCTCATATTCAGGGGTGTATCGATTGCCTCAACCATATGGGCGCGGCCTCATTTGTAGTTGTAATACACTGCTACCGGGCGGCGCTGCGACATTTTTGACACTAGTAGGCTCTCTATTTGACTCCAAATATATAGGGTCGAGTATTACGTACATGCATACTGTGATAGTAGCTTCAAAGAGGACCAATTCCCAACGGACAATGGTCAGGGAGGGATCATGCGTGGGGGTCAACACAGACTCATTCCAAAAGGCAACAGTGAACGTTCCAAATTCGATTATTGGCCGAAATAAATCAAGAAGGCAGTTTGGGTGTCACGGCTTGAACGCTATAAATACCTAGCTTCTTAATCGCATTCCGCGGGAGCGACGGGGTCGAGAGGGGTGGGGGCGTGACCCTCGGCGGGGAGCAGCCAATGGCGAGGCGCCGGCCGCCATGATGGATCCGCAAAGGTCAACGCGAGCAAGATGGTCATCAATCTTGTTTAATTGTTCGCCGCCAGGACAACGGAGAATTCAGCCCTTAAACTGTAATACTATTACGTACGCAATCAATTTAACCAATTACTGTCAATTAGCCGTTTCGAATACCAGGCTGGGAGGGTGGGGGGAACGATGCATTGTGGGGGATGAAGGGCTTGACCAGCACCACCTGATGACAACGGATGGAAGCTGGAACGGCGCTCTGCGCAACGGATGTATTCAATTATCGGCCGTTGAATAATGATGATAAAAGAGGAGGCCAACATGAAATTTAAGCCAAAACCTCATCGGGAAGAGTGCGTGCATTAATTAATGAACGGTGCTCGAAAATGGAAGGAAATAGTAAATGCAAGTGACCAGTTGGAATAGTTGACCAAAAATCGACCTATCGGGGTGAAAATTCCTCAGGGTTGCAGAATATTCGAAATTGGCGGCCATCTTAAGAGGTTCAATGCGGAGTTCCATTTCGAACACTGATCGTTAATCGTTTGCCAATATCAATAAAAAATACTAAGAATATTAGAAAATACTATAGTGAAACTAAATGCAAGTGACCAGTTATGTACTAGTACGTTGAACAAAAATCGACCGATTACGGGATGGAAATTCTTCAGAGATGCAGCGTAGTCGAAATTGGCGGCCATCTTAGGAGGGTCAATGCGGAGTCAAATTTCGAGCACTGATAGTTAATTGCATGTTTGCCAATATTACTAAAAATATAAGGAAATACTGTAGTATAGCTAAATGCAAGTGACTAGTTGAACAAAAACCGACTGATTACGGGGCGGACATTCCTCAGAGTCGCAGCGTAGTGGAAATTGGCGGCCATCTTAGGAGGGTCAATGCGAAGTCAAATTTGCAGTACTTATCGATAATCGTTTACCAATATCACTGATGCCTTATTCATAATGATTCGACGAACGGCGCAGGAGACGAACTGTGGGTAGGGTGCAATTCGAAATTCACTACGTCATTTTGTCGTCATCGCCCCACCTTCGGCAGTCGTCGACGACTTGGGAGAGAGCTCCAAGTCGTCTCTGACGTTTTCAAGATGGCGTGAAAACCGTCTCCACCTTTCGTTGATATCATTGTGAATAAGGCATAGAAATATAAGTAAAATACTGTCAGCCATCTTGGGTGGCAAAGACCTTGTATGCTTGCGTGATACACGCAACTCAAAATCGAGTATATATATATGTACGGTATTTAAAAATTGTTTCCATAATTTGATAAAATAATTTTACATTATTTAATACAGTTAAACGGGGTGAGGATCCTGTTCACCGGTCCTTGAAGCAATTAAGCAACCCAGTCTCAACAACATGAACGGGACTATTACGGTACCAAAACCTGCTGCATTATTCCAAATTGAACATAAATTTAGGGTCTTTACGAACGAAAATGGTTCCACAAGAAGGACCCCAAAATACACAAGTTATAAACCTTATCGATGGGATGACAACACCAAAGCCAATCTGTTAAAAAAAAACATTGCTAGTGAAATCATATACAGAGTCTCATTTAGTGGTGCCGAAATTTGAAACTTGAAGATGGCGGCTCCGTCGAGAGAAATCCTTCCAATTTATTCCAAAGATCCGAGTTTTGGGAATTGAATGAATGACATTTGCCAATTTTTCATCTCGGGCAGGCTTGGGACGAAAAACGATACGCACACACCGCAACTTGGGTGTGTTTTTTCGTTGTTTTTTATCACATTTTTCCGAAACATTTCTGCAACCTTATTATAAATCTCGTTCCGCGCTATATCGAACATCTACAGCATTGTTTCGATCTCAACGATCCTTTCCCGGGAGGATTACATCGTGCTCGAAAGGTCTTTTCCTCCTTTGTTTCAAGGAGATTTTCTCCGATCGACTGAATCGCAGAAACGCAACATAGAGGGGGCTTAATTCCGTCGCTGTAGCGCGGCCCCGAACGGGCTCCGTATATTCCGCATTTTCCAACAATGTCCCTTATTAAGCCGAAATCAAAGGAAACTTGGGTCTCTTTCAACGCTGGCATATTATGTTCTGAAACTCGGGGAAAATCTGTCGTTTTCTATTGGATGCAATGGTCTATTTTTTCATTTTTTCGTGTGAAATTTTTAATTTTTGCCATTAATGAGCCCGATATTAAAACCCTCTCACCGAGTAATCGGAAACCTTAACAGTGAGCGTCCTTTTATGAGATATCAACGGAATGGAAAAGGTTCATCTTATTAGGTTTTTAATTACCCACTGCTCGATCTGAAGAGATCCCGATTTGCTGATGTAACCTTCCTTCCGAAGAATAAAAGAAATTAGCGACATCGACAAAAATTCTAAGTTCATTAAGTATAGGAACGGGGGAAAAAATGCTGCGAGCAAAAATAAAACCATATTCGAGTGGCTTAAATTTCAACTCTATTCAAGGAGGTGAAAGCAATTCGGGTGTATCGATTTAAATCGATGAACGTTGCATCACGAGTTCAAGTTGCGCATTGAAAATATGAAAATTGTTAGCTCCTTGTGCGAGGAATGATTCATAATGTTCCTCAGAACATAAATATTGGAAGACAAAAACATGCTCGGTTATTATGCCACCGTTTTGTCACAAGTAAAGTGTTCGAAAACGAGAGAAATACAATGTTCCAACATATATACACGTATACAGTCGCGTGTATTGTTAATAACAGCGAATTCAGCTTCAAAATCAGTTTAAAAATTGGAAAGCTATACGGCGTATAAATTTATTTTCTATGTCCAAATGTTCAGAAATATCGTACTAAAATGAACATTTGGACATTAAAAATAATTTCAAAAACTGAACGTCATATCCGAATTTTCAGATAAACTATATGTATGTTTGAAATTCCATATAATTTTTGGCAATTTTTAGCATAATTCAGTAAAATTCAGTAAAAATAAAATCAGGAATTTACTTTCTGGTGGTAATTTGAAATGTTCACTACTGAAGTTTGAAAATCGGGGCATTTTATTGCCAGTTTTCAAAATTATCCCTGCACAATTTCCAACATACTTCCAATAAATGGTCCAGCTAGCTCACGAGATAAGAACTTCCCCATTTTCCATCCAAACTTTCAAATATGGCATTATTCTATAATATTCTTAATTCGGACCTATAGCTTTTTAAGCTGTTCAAACGTATAGGAAACCATTCTCAAAACTGAATTTCGTTTAGGGAACGTGCGGTCGTTACAAAATTATTTTTGAAAAAAAGATTTGACAGGCAATGTCAAACCTATATTTCTTAGTATTTTTTCACGGTTCTGATGGGGGGCTCCTAACCCTGTTAAGTGGGCGTGGTGGCGCTGCTCGCTGTTATATCTTAAGCCGTATATTTTTGCATGGGTTGAATTTCTCTTCTTAGCAAAACCTGATTGTGCCATAATCGTGTGTACGAGTTAAGAAATGCTCGATAAGTACTTAATTTACGAGCGTGGAAAAGGCCAGTGGCCGCCATTGGCATTCTCTCTCTCTTTATAATGCTAAAGGAGAAAAAGACAATTAACGCGTATTATTATATTACGTATAGGGGGCAGTGTGATAGACAATGATCGGCCATAGACCAGGCAGGAGGAGAATGAGAAAAATCGACATTTAAACAAAGGAATGCAAATTAAGCAGCCAACTCGGATTCCGAACAATTAACAAACAAAATCAATTTAAAACGTGAGAATATTTTCCACTTAATTGAATCATAAATTAAAACGCTAAATGGAGAGAATGCAGCACGTCTCCTCTCTCTCTCTCTCGCTCTCCGATTCGTTATATGAGGAGTCGAAATTCCATTGCAATGTGCCATCCTGCACGAATCGACGTACATGTATACGCACCAACAACAGTTCAAGTGGCGTGGAAATAGTTCATGGAATAAGGTGTAAAATTCCATGCCTTAATTCGTCGAAAAATGCATCAAAGATTACCCAAAATATACGTGAATTACATCCCCAAGATGGATCTTAAAAACAGTGGACAATGAAAGTTTTGGGAATTTTAATCCAAAAATACAACGCTGAAGGATCGAAATATATATATATACATGTATACAGTATTTCGACCAGTGTTCAAATTAAGACTATATAGAATTGGAAGTATTAATATATAGAAATTCGAAACGATTTGCATATGAAGAATGCAAATTCTAAAGCATTCCACGGTATCAGTCGAACTTCGACTGATCGCGAGGGAGATCAAAATTTGTTTCGTTAGAACCGTAGTTCGTATTATCAGAAGTCTGACAAAGCACGATGAGAACACTAAAAACTAGTACCATCGAAGTTTGGATCAAATCCCATACCCAAAGTACATGAAAAGGAAGGTGCTTCAAATTTCATCGAGGAATTCCCCGTTATAACGCACCTATGCTCAAGAACTCGACAATTCAATTCGTTTTAACCGAAAATTTGCAAAATCCAAATTCGGAATTCGTCGGAAACGAAGAAATTAACATCATTCGTCCATACTCCTGCAGGACAGAGACTGGAAATGAGTTCGTATCCGAAATTCGTAATAAAGCGAGCCCTTCTCAAAGGCGACGTTCCACTGCACGTGATAGTTGCTCATATTTATGGCACTAAATGCATTTTTAGCTCGTGAATTTCATCATTACATTCAACAATTTTTGTCAGAAAGCTGCTCCAGAAGCAGATTTGTTTTCGTTTCTAATTAGGCCCCAAGGCGCAACAATGGGCGCAATACGGAAATGCGACGTATCAATTCCGACTCTATTTAAAAAGCCACGCAAAACCCATTTCATATTAAAAAAAAAAGGAAAAAGGAAAAGCTTCTTAATGTTTTCCGCGTAAGGCGAGTGCAGCGTGAAAGGGGGGAAGCTAATAAAAAAATATTCAATAATCAAATTAATGTTTTGTAAAGCTGGGGAACAGACATAAAAATCCTCCATTCTATTCTCTCCAGGAGGAGAAGTTTGCCTTATGTCATCAGAAAACATTATTAGCTGTCCAATCAGAATGAATATGTCAATAACAGGCTTAATAACGTTTTAATTTAAAATGTAATATAGCTGACGGCTGTTTCCTCCGACGAAATTATTTCTCATATCTGCAAAAATGTTTACCTTTTTAATCGAAAACGAGAGCGGTTCGACAAGGACCTTCCATGTGGCGAACAGAAAACGGAGCTACTTGACAACTATCTATGCGATTCTACGAAATCAAAGTGATAAAATGCACCATATTCCAAATTCTTTCTTTGGAAATTCGGATGTAAAACACTATATAAGAACACTAGAAATCGCGATCGTTATGTAAGAGCATGCACTGCGTTCTGATCCCTCCAGTTATGATTTCGGATATTCCAAATGTTATTTTGAGTTCTTATTTCAAACGTTATCTGGAATATACCATGAAACGCCTCTAGTTCTAATAAAATATCCCGAGTTCTTATACAGAATATCATGGAATACCTCCAGTTCTGATTTCGGACATTCCAAATGTCATGAAACATCTTGAGTTCTTGATGTTCTAGTCTCAAACATCATAAAAGACCTCGAGTTCGATATTCGAACGTTCCAATTTCGTACATCATGAAACACCTCCGCTTTCAATTCCGAATGACTGACGTTCTATGTTCGTTATGTGCGTTCGAATTTCGAAAGATTGACGTTATATATGTTCGTTATATGCGTTCTAATTGCGAACGCTTCACGTTCTATGTTCGTTATACACATTCTAATTTCGAACGCTTGACGTCTGACGTGTACAAGTTTTCGTGCCACTGCCATTCACATCTTTCCTGATCTTTGAGCTTTCATGAGCTCAAAACCCAAAGCTCCGCATGGGTATATCGCGCCATTGCGAGTCTCGCAGGAACCAACGAGCATCATGTGCCACCCTTCGCCAATCCACATCACGTGCATTTCGCGCGTGAAACTGCGAGAACACCGCTTATTCTGGCAGTTTTTAGGTGCAATTACCTTTGCCAGATTCCGTACAACAGCCAGCTCAAAATTCAAAGCTCCGCCCAAGTAAAACTGCAAATTGGTGGATCCGCGAACCTTCCTCATCTCTTATCATTACCGGAACTACCATAGGGCATAAAATGTGCTAAAGCCAGGCACCATGCACGAGGCCAGTGGCGCGTATTCGAATCCAGCTCGGGGTTTCGCAAGCTGTTTCATATTTCCCCCCCGCATATAGCGAACAGTCCGTGGATGTAATTGAAAACCAAAAGCTTAATTAAATGGAAGTGCTAGATGAGTTTTAATGCGAAAAAATGAGATTCGCAGACGAGCACGCACCAATCGTTGCCCACCCCTCGTGCCTCCCACCTATAACTTATTACAATAATCATCCTTTTTCACCCGATATATCCGTAAACACCCCGAGTTTTCGTGAAACTATCGACGTTGCTCGATCTACAAAAATGAGTACCAACAACTTGAATAATTGCGTTTCGTACACGTTATTACCTCCGAAATCTATACTTTTGAAGGATTGCCGCAGCCATTTTTTCTACCTGTCTGCGAATATAGATTATTAATTAGAAATGGAAATTATTAGACAACTGCGCTTTTACTGCACAAAAACTCCAGCTGAAACTGCGAGAATGAGCATGGATCTGCGAACCTCAATTGACAGGGGGGTTCAAACGGAGGAGGAAGTGTACAAAAAGAAAAAAAATAACCCGTACGAAAAGGAGCTACATTAAGGAAGGCGAATATTAGAACGCAAATAGACGAGAGAATATTTAATTAAATTTCTATTAAATAAATGGCAAAGAAGAAATAAATAAGAAAGAAACATGCGAGATGATGATGAGGATGATGACGATAATGATTGGGCTCCAGGAGTAATCGAGCTAAGGACGGAATGAAAAACGCCGCCTGGAAACAGAGGGAAATCCATATGTAATTAATAAGAGCCACTTATTAACTTTGGCAAATTATATTTAGGACATCTACATTCTTAACTCCCTTGGCCCCGCCGCTATTTCGGAAATATATTCCCGAAGCTGGAGATGGGAAACAGTTCGCGTCTTGATTTTCAGACCCTATATTGTGGTGGGGGTGGGGGGTTAAATCAAGATGTTTGGAGACGTTACTTTATATTGTACAAGAACGTTTCCAGTTGTGGAAAACATGTCTATTTGTGGACAAAATCAAGTTGATTTTTGGAAACGTCTACTTCCTTGTACGTGTACAGTTATTGAACTTGGGGAAAACATCTATTTGTGGACAAAATCAAGATGTTTGGAAGTGTTTCTTCCTTGCACGTTTCCAGTTGTGGAACTTGTGGAAAACATGTCGATTTTGTCCACGAGCATTACAGTGTATACGAATATAAATCTATACGTCCACACTAGTGGAAACATGGAACTTTTAATGCTAGTTGTTGCCAGTTGTCACTAGAAAAAAATACTCAAGTCCGTAACACACGAGGAAAGTTTATCCGGAAATAAATTGCGAAAAATCGCGGGGAAGTCATTTCAATTGAAACAATTTACTGTTGCACGCGTGAAATAAAGCGATATTTTCAGAATATTTCCCTACAGTATATGACAGCACTGTTTCATAGAGAAATGGAGGTGCACTAACTTGACAGCACTGTTTACTCCATCCTAGAACGTATGCTTTTCCTGATTGGAAGCTTACAGTATATCTGTACAGTATATGTACATGACTGTAAAACGTATATATGACGCCAGTTTCTTTCCAGAAATAACTTGCTCAGAATAGGATCATTTCTAGACCGGAAATATATTTGCGAAGGAAATGCTTCAGAACACACAGCATAATATACTGTATATGGAAACAAGTTTATGTTTCTGGAAACATCCATATAATGCTTCACTCGGAGAATTCAAATAAAAACAACCAGGGATTTCCGGATAAACTGCCACACGATTAATTCTATATCCCGAATAATCGAATCGAGTGCCAACTGTTCCTGCGAAAGTGCGTGACTTTCAACTTCATTCTTTAAAGTGTTCTATTTAGAACAGAACATTTTAAAAACAAAAGAGATGCATTGTTATAGGCGAAAGAGACGCTAGCGCCCCTGGGATGGCACGCGTCGCCGCAGCTGGGGCGTGTAATGAAAACGTTTCGCAAAAGTCGACATATTGTGTTCAGAGAAAATAATTAATGATTTCTGAAACATTGATTAATGGAGGATCCATGGAAGCGCTTTTGGAACGAGAATGGGGTGGATGGCGATGAAAGGCTATCGGATCGGGATCATCCTCACGCTACATCCGGTCATCATTGCACGGTCAAGCCGAAGCAAATCGCTTGACCATCTGACCACTGAATGAAAATGTGTACACATGATGTATAGAATCCCATATAGAAAACCTCCATTTTTTACACAGGAAACAGGAGTTGCGCAGGACGCGCGTCCTAGATGGCGTTGCAATTTTTCTTTAAAAAATATAGATAGGGGGCGATTATGCCAAGGGGAGAAACTGCAGTTTGCAATATACTGCAATGTCCCTATTTGTCGATATACAGTATACTGTACTGTATATTACAAAATACAATACAATATACAGTATATAACTTTTGCTTCTTTGGTATATCATTGCTTAAATCGAAACGATTAAAATCAAGCAGACGAATTCGGATTCTTGCCAAAATGTATCCATTTTCTTTTTTTTTAAAATTACATTTATAGAATTCAAAACATTTTCTAGTAATTAATTAACATAGGGTCCCCGTTTACATTTTCTTTTTAAAAGTAAACAAACATAGAATGAATCGAAAATCGAAATGGTGATCGAAAATCAAGCGTACCATTTCGGATTGTTTTCAAAATTAAATGTATAAAAACGAACCAACATAGGGCTTACGAATCGCACCACGAGTGAGTAAATAAATCCCGAGGTCCCAATCCTTTTACAAAGACAGTGTCCGTCAACATTTTGAACATTGCGGGTGTCATGTACACCAAAGCGTTCCAATTTAAGACTCGATTCTGTAAAACTCGGCCTAGCCAATGGTTCGGCGGGGATATGCCTCGAATGTAAGAAATATAATTTGGCAAATGTAAAACCGAGTTGGTAGGAGGAAGATGCGAACACGAAGAGCGAATCCCAGAGGCCCATGGTAATCAATCTTTCTTCAACTGCACGTAGCTGCAGAGCAGAATGCAGTGGGATCCACTTCTAATTGATTTTAAATAGTTCCAGAAAACAGTGCAAAGACTGATTAACTATTAATTAACAGTAATCTCGTAGATGGTACGTACGAGTGTCCACGCACCACTTGTGCCTTCATTTCGAGCAGCCTCCTATAATCAATCAATTTCCAGACGAAGACAGCCCCAGCAACAGCAGAAGCGGACACGCTGCTACTTAAATTAGGGAAAAAGGCACCAATGAAACGGAATTGATAAAAGACGAGCCAAAATTGAAGCAATGCAAAACCCTAATTTAATTAGTATATGCTACGTGTCCGGAGAGAAAAGGGAAGACGACGCACGCAGCGCCACCTGCGCGAGACATGTTTGGCGTCGCTAATTCGAGGATGTGCATGGAAAATTTCGTGGAATAATCCTGACGAACTTACTGAATGAATACTAATTACAACATTCAATAACAAACAGAATGGACCTGATACGCGGAGTTAAGTATATGGGGCTGCATCACGTGATCAACAAACAACTACATGCACCCTATGCACCTTATGCTTATGATGGACCTTATGCAGATTTCGTCAGCAAGCATATATCACGTGACATAAGCCGAGTTGTTGATTCGATGAAAAGATCACGTGATGTAGCCAAATACATGTACGTAATCTGCATACAAGGTCCATGGGTACAGACGCTGTCATACGCGATGAAGAGCTCCGACAAATGTTCAAAAAACTCGTGAAGCGTTTAAATGACGTCATATTTTAACGTTAAAAATATACCAGCGTCGTTATTGAATGGGTGTATAATTAGGGCATTCAATGACAACTAAAACAAACATTGTAATTTGTTTACAGATTTCCAGTCGCATGGATATGAAGTTCTAACAATATCCAATTTTAAAAATTGAAAATATAAACAGGATACTGGCAATGTTTTTGAATAGATATATAATTAGGATATTCACTAACAACGAGGAAACAAAAAGAATGGGAATTAGTATGCATTATTCCTGTTGCACGGAGACGAATTCTGCAAACGTTTTCGAAAAATTCCAGCAAATTTCAGGTCAAAAACCGAAAGCCGAAGATTAAACAGAATTCATTGAATGGATATTTACAGTACGTCTAATTACGATATTCAATAACAGCAAGAACAACAGATCGGTAAAAGTCATACACTAGGGGTACTCGGGCAGAAGCTTTACGAATGGCACTTTAAGCAGTCGTGAAGTCACGTGTGCAAAATCGACCAGCTAATCGGGTCAACAATTCAATCGATATTATTGCTGTTTTTACACCAATTAATAATGCATTTCTTTTGCACACGTGACTTCACGACTTTTTAAAGAGCCGTATTCGTAAAGCTTTTTTTTTCAGTTTAGTTTTTAAAAAAAAATTCGTTTCCGACCTTTTCAAAATTTTAAAGGAGGTCCAATAAGCTAATGTTTCGAGACTTATATTACCGGACCTAAGCTCTCCAGCCAAGAAAGGAAAAAAAATATATGGTGCTCCACGAAGGGGTGTGATGCTAATGAGAGAGTGCACCCCGAATTACCCTCGCTTTTGCCTTCATGAATAATTCAAAACGCAATTACGCACACTTTTTTTTTTTATAATTTTCAATTTTTTGATGGTTGAACCCAATTAAAGTAACTTTTCTATAAATACGAAAAGGAGGGGGTTTGGACAAGAAGAGCGCAAAAAACCCCGTAAAACCGAAGCAATTATACGGCTAAATTTGATTAAGATCAAGATAAACCAAGATGGCGGCTCGCTCGAAGCAGGGTGTGGTGACGCCCCCGGGGGGCGTGGCCAACGAAAATGGAATGGCAAAGTGGGTGGGGCCTGGCAAATCGTGAGGAACGAAATCTACAATCTGGCTTGTATCACGACTGCCGTTCACTATTATTAGCAAGTAGTCCGCCATTATCATTTGATGGAGGTAAAGAAGAATCCGCGTGACGTCACCGCCCCTAGTGGCGGCCCATTGAAAACGCCGCTTTCATTCGTCTACCTGTTGTTTTGTTTTTTTGTCGTTTCTAAGTTGTTGCGGTTTTTTTGGCCGTTTTCAAACGAGATTTCATTGGTGAAATGAGAGTCTGAGAAACCATCTGCCCAGCTATGTTATTAAATATTAAATAAAAGGCCAGTTTGGACGCTCCCATTGGTGAAAAACAAACACGAGGCCTTTGTGTGGAAAAATGGAGTCCCAAAAAAAGAAAAACCACCAAAGGTCAGCAATCCGGCTAAAGGAATGAACTTAACTACCCTTCAAACTGCTGTTATACATGTAATGACCACAAAAAAATATATAATGAAAACTTTACAAGAAAAAAATTAACCGAATCTTGTATTATTATTTTTGAAACGATAAAATGCTTATCGGGACCCGAAAATTACGGTGCTCATGCAAATGGACGAGAAAACAGCTTCCCCGCAAAGTTAATTAGCTGACGATGAGAAGATAAGATTTTTCGTGTTTGGAAATGTTTCGATGATTGACCCTAACTTTAGGGTTGAATACCACCAAAAGATAGCATTTTGCATTCAATGCGGATTGGTTTACGGGCTGTTAAGAGGGTGCTAAACTCATGTACGAGTAATACGAGTTAAATGATGAGTTAGTTTCTTATGATCTAAACGAAACATAATTTTAAAACTTTTGATTTTTTCCAATATAGGATTGACTTGTCCAATTACAGAATCCTGTCAAGCAAGGCTTACAAATGTTACTCTTCTATTTTATTTTTATTAAAGAAAAATAGATGGAAGTAATTGAGAAGATCCCTTGTGAAATGGAACAATTCGGAATTAGTTCTATGTTTATTTATGTCTTTAAAATATTGTTTCCATTTATTCATAAATTTTTAAAAATTTAAATAAACATGCATATAGAATAAAATTCGAATTGTTCAATTCCACGTGGGATATACTCATACATGTTTACCTATATATTTTTTATCGAAATAGAAAAAGCAGATTTGATCAGGAAAAGCTTTAGGAAAAAGCTGATAGGCATTGGGAATTTTTTTTCCATTTTTAAGTAATTTTTTTTTACAAATTTAAATTAACATGGAACAAAATTTGCATATTGCAACATTCAACATGGGATATTTTCAAATACATCCATGTTTACCTATATATTTTAAAAACAAAATAATCAAGAATCTGTTTTAGGAAAACCAGATACACATTGGGAACATTTTTAAGGAGAAATGCAACGAATTTTATAGATTTCTTCAGCAAAAGCAGATATAGGCTGCGTTCATAAAGAGCTTTAAAGCCAGCTTTGCTTTAAAGCTCTTTTTGAACGGACCCTTACACTGGGAAAAAATTCGAATTGTTCCATTTAACATGGGATAGATATTTCCTATTACATCCATATTTACCTATATAGTCTTTTTATTTTGTTAAATATCAATGATCTGCTTTAGGAAAAGCAGATACAGATTGGGAAAAAATTGTTTCCAAATAATTTTATATCATGAGTTACTTTCGAAATTTCGAAAAAAAATACAAATAGCACCTTCTCAAAAAATCTTCAGCAAGGTTGAATTAAAAATATAGAAAGAAATTGCTAAGGAGGAGTTATAGTTTATCATTCAATTCATTTTCATCCAGCTGAAACACAAAAAGCGCCTGTTTTAGAACACAACCCGTAACAAAATTGAAACATGATCTTTGTTTTATTTTTTCAAAATTTATGTTCCGAGGAAAAATTGTACAATACCAATTCTATGAAATTCTACTTTCATTTGTCTTTATATTCCAGTTTCATTATATAAATATGCAGCTGCACGTTCGACTAGTCCGACGCCATTTTGTATTCCAATTCTAATTTGCAACAATAGTTTGAAGGCTGATAAAATGATTAAACAATTTTATTGGGTCAGTAGATAGGAAAATAGAAACAACTCGGCATTTGGTTGTGCAAGGGGAACAGGTGGAGCCAATTAATTTATTACTTCACAGAAAAATAGGATATTATTTATGAACAATTCAAGTTACCTAACCTTTTAAAACTGATAAAAACGACGATTTTCCTGCAAATGCGACAGATGGCAAAACTCTCGATAACACAAGTTTTAAAAAACGAGTGGCATGAGTGGCATCAGCAACTAAATTGCAGTAGCGTGATCTCCACCAACAATGATTCACACATCTGTGTCTGATAAAACAGATTGTATTTTATTGTGTTGCTGCGAATTAATGAAAAGAAATTACGTGCCTTATCAAAAAAAAATACTACAGCGAGTCCACTCCGCGAATTAAATTCGTCCTAAAGAGCTTTTTAATGAAAACGGAGGAGTTTTCATTAACGCTAATGGCTCACGTAGCATGAACAATGGACTATGAACGTTGTAGAATAGATCAAAACAAATATTCAGCACTATTTGCCACCGCACGAATGTAGTGATAAGAACCTCCGAGTAATAAAAATAGAATTTTTCTTAAAATATTAACAACAGTTCCAGAAGGACTAAAAAAAACTCGATTTCGGTTATTGGTTTTGGAATCGTATAATCAAGTTGAACTTCTGTAATGAGTTTGAGGAAATGAAGAAATGATTAACTCAAGAAGCCCTATTTGGATTTTTACGTTTATATGAGCCTGCATCACGTGATCTTTTCATCGCATCTACAACTGAAAGAACGTACCTCCGGGCACTTTTCGCCAATGGAGTCAATGCAATGTCACGTGATAATGGCATGATGACGAAATCTATGGCAGCTATCCATTGCGAGACAAGGTTTAGAATAAGAGACCCGACGCAGATTGAGACATTATGCCGACATCATGTGACTTTTCGTTTCATTTTATTGGAGAAAATCACCAGCAGTCCGCTCATATTAGTCGATGATTCGATGCAAACACTACGTGAATTTAAGGCCGTCACCCACGAGGAAAGTTATACCTGGAAATAAATTGCAAGAAATCGCAGGAAAGTTATTTCCACTGAAACAATTGCCTGTTGCCACACACAAGGAGCGATACTTTTAAAATACATCCATACAGTATACATTTAGGCAATTCCCTTCCCCCCTAATAGAAGAGCCATAGCCATAGTGCCATATTTGAAAAAGCAATGGGCGCATCATAGAAATAAAGCCACTCGAAGGCTACCTTTTCTTCATAGTTGCTCAGTATTACAACCTTTTCACGCAAGCTATGATTGTAGTATGAAACTACCGACCAATCAGAGGACGAGAATCTTAAAAAT
>JAQGAO010003527.1:0-16826 GCA_034697705.1 Ommatoiulus sabulosus | reverse complement strand
ATAATTGAGGCAGACAACAAGCACATAATTACATGAAATAAGTTACGGAAAAGTAGGTGCCAGCGTGCTCTCACCCTTAGGCAGGGGGAAATTATTATGCAAATTTTGTCAGACTAAGCGGTCTGGTCATGATGGACCCCCTTGCAACATCACTGTTACGTCATATTTCCCGAATTTGGGACTTTAACCAGGAGGATGGAATGAGAAATCAAGACGGTTATGGCCTGCTAAAGGACGTCATTCTGTTGGTGACGTCATTTTGTAAAACCGATGATGGCGTTTATTAAAATTGTTTATGACGTCATTTCTAAATTGTTGTTCATGACGTCATTTTTAACAAATGTTTTTTAAGACGTCATTTATGAAAAATGTTGTTTATGTCGTCATTTCTAAAAATAGGACGACATATGTTTAAAATTGTTGTTTATTACGTAATTTATAAACGAAATGTTGTTTATGGCGTCATTTATTTAAAAAATAATGTTTGCAGCAGTAACCGAATCCACGAGGGACCAAAACGATCTAGCGAAAAGCTAAAACACCCCGACATTTTAATACAGCATTTAATATTGCACAATTTGAAACATTTTTATGCATTATGCATTTAAAAAAAAGTTGTTTATGACGTCATTTATTTAAAAAATGTTGTTTATGACGTCATTTACTTAAAAACTGTTGTTTATGACGTCATTTATTTAAAAACTTGTTTATGACGTCATTAGTTATCCACCCCGGGGCGGTCGTACCGATGCTCTTTCCACTTTTCAACATTTCTTTAATAACCCTGCGCGCAGTTTCTGTAGGCAAACTATGCAAATCTTCAAGAATGCAAGTATACAATATGCAAATATTGAGCATTATTTCACTTTTGAGACAACGTATGCGTGTCTTATTTCCACGCGTTGTATGTAGTTTGTGATACAGTGTAAACTTCCAATTGATTTAAAATTCAAATTTTGTAGAGGGTTGTTTTATTGCATTTTTAGTATAATGTTGCTCAGTTAATGCATAAAAATGTTTCAAGTTGTGCAATAATATTAAATGCTGTATTAAAATGTCGGGGTGTTTTAGCTTTTTGCTAGATCGTTTTGGTCCCTCGTGGATCCGGTAACTGCTGCAAAAAATGCCACAGTATTGAAATTTGCATGCAAAAATATCCAATAAAAGCACGTTTAATAGCAGTTGAAATATATTTGCATTTTCATCATGAAATTTGTTATCTATGCAAGTACCCTCCGCATCTTTTAAAAGAAAACATGATAGTATCAAAGGGGAATGATGTAGTAAGGCAATAGAGAGAATAAAAGCATCAAAAAGTCACGTGTTCATCCGCTGCATTGTTCAACATGCACGCACATTTTTCTATTCTTTTTATGGATTCTTGAAGACGAGTCTATTTTTGGCGAATTTGTTTTTATGCATTTCAGTTCTGGTGTTCTGACTTCGCATACTAACACGAGGGAATGAAAGCCTCGATCGAATAAAAAATGTAGTGCCTATATGCAATTTATAAATTTGAAACTTAAGGTTTTTGTTCATTATAGCTAAGTGACTTGGGAATTTTCTTAGCATCAGGCGCAATTTTTTTTTCCTCATGCATGCGTTCTCAAAACCGTCGTCGTTTTGGATTCAATAACGTAAATGTAATGAAAAGGGAACAATTCCCAGTTGTATTTTCTATTTAAGGATGTGCCGCGATGAACGCTCTGAGTCGTTTTTATTTTGTCGAAAGCAGAATTCTGGAGATTATTTCAATTTGGGATTATGGATAGAAAAACAAAAAAAACTTCAGAAAGCCCTCGCAGGAATGGAAGATTTAATCCAAAAAATCATTCTTGGAAAATTGTTAACTAAACTGAAATCCATCGTTCCATGCACCTTAGGGGAACTCCGAAGTAATACGAAGTGCCACTTTTGGAGTGTCGCTCCAAAAGTGACACGCCTCAACATTTTTCATTTTGAGATACAGCAAGTTTTGATGCATTATAAAATGAAATGAACTGTGTCGCTTTTGCTGAACATGGGACTCGTTTTGCTCGATTTCATACCTTCTTAAACCAGAACTTGAAGATTTTTGAGTTGTCACTTCCAAAGATGAGTACGATATTCAATTTTTGAACATGCGGTCATTAAGCTAAGCCCACACCGCGCTGGAGGAAACATAGAGGAGCTTTGTTTGTTGCTTGTTCCTTCAGTAAGTGTTGCTGAAAGTTCCTTATTGTTTATGACAACAGAAACAAAAAAGATTGCATGTGCAATCCTGGATTTTCAAGAGTTCATTATGCATGATGCGCGTCATAACGTATACATACTGGAACATTCATGTCCACACCATGTTCGTTGTTCATATGATGGTACAGAATGTTCCAGTAGGTTTACATTATGATGCACATCATGTCCACACAACGTTAGTTTTTCGTATAATGTATAGACAGAATGTTCCAGTATGTTTGGATTCTCCAGACCGAATCTGTCTAGACAGCTCGTTGCTTAATGTTCCATCTTGCAGTTGTTCGTTTACTAGCTGTCTAGAAACAAGCATGTCTGGTATGGGCAGTACATGTATGTTTCATAATTTTGTTTTCAGAAACAATTGGCAAATGTCAGCATCAAAGAGTTCCTCTCGTTTCCTCCGTGTGCATGACGTAAGTTTATTAAGGGTATCAAAATTTGGAATGAATAATTATCTCATAATTTATGATAATTATAAGCAATAAATAACTTACATCGTTATATACTGCACATGATGTAACTCTGTACATCATGTACAAGTAGCTTTCAGTTATCCTTCGAGAGCACATTGAACAACTTTGATGTCGTTGAAATGAATTGGTTTTTCACTTAGACACTCAATGATACATTGCCAACTATCGTGGTCTGGTGAGTTTTCAGGTCTGGAATTGATCATTCCAAGAGTGCATGCGCTTATTTGTGGTCCTTCTACTTCAAGCACGCGTATGCACGTCCGTAAACAGTAATGTTATCATCGATGGCAAATCCTTTCAATGCGCCCATCAAATTTTTATCCAAAACAACTTGCGCTAACAACAAAATAACATGGCTGCAGTGAAAGTACTTAATGAAATATGCGGTTGTCATGACGCCATTGATCTTGCTGGTATCTATAATGCATGGAGAAAGAAAATTTAGGGAAGTATTAATAAAAAATGTTGGTTGAAGAAAATTGTGATGTGGGAGCGTTAGCGATCGGTCGAGATTGGTTGGGAAATTTATCTCTTGAAATTTTCCTTGCATAAACGATGTTTTCAGCTCGTTTAATTGATTGGTTGAATACCTCGTTTCATTAATTACCTGTTTTTTTTACCAAAAGTTGCTCATGCAGTGGATACTGTAGAAACACTGTCATGTGGTCGGTTGGGAGAGTTGAAGAAAACTCATCCAATGAAGGAGCAGCACGTCAGAATACTTCAGTTGCTAAAAAATTGAAATTAGGCAGCCATCTTAGGAGGTTTATGTGGAGTCAAATTCCGAACATGAAGCAATAATCGAAGTTAATGTTGTAATGGCATCCGATTGATTGACTAACGTTTCTGGTAAAAGTTTGTGAAGTTTAAAATTGCGCATATTTCTGAGGATTTTACAAACCATGGCTTTTAAAAAAGGAAAATTTCAAACTGAAAGTAATTAGACTTCATTTATGCTTTTATAATTGACAAATTAAAACAATTCATTTCTCGTAATTCGCATTCTAAAAAACAGAACTTTTTTGAACATGCTATATTTCCAGATATAACTTTCCCCGTGTGTGACCGCCTTACAGCTATGTTCACACTGGTGGAAACAGGGTAACTTTCTGTTGCCATGTCAATGAACTATCAAAATCTAAATTAAATGGAATATTGACAGCCATATTGGGACAATAAACCATGTAGGCATTCGCTTTTGATTTGAACAACTCAATAATTGGCTATTCATACATGCTCTCACAAGTTTATTAAAGGGACTCGTGTTCGGAGCTCTTTATGTTCTTAAAATTAGTGCTCCAGTATATGGCCATTGTACGGATCCATGAATTAAAACTGATCTTGTTGATAACAAAAGCGTTGCTCAGTCAGCAATTGATACTTTTTCTTCAATTATAGCCTATATGTTTACTGCAGGTTCGTACTGTATGGCAGTTCGTCCAACAATTTGGGAAGAGAATGTGTTGGGGGAGTACATGTACTTTTGATAAATAGCTACAATTCACTGCGGTTTGCAATTAAGGCAGGGACATTGACCGGACTACTCAAAGCGTTCGTTAACTGCTGCGGTGCAACAGTTTGAACGTTCACCACTCTTTCATTTATTTAGACGAATTTCTCTTTATTTATTTAATGGCATAATTAAATTAATTGATGACTTTATGCGACAGAAGGCATCGTTAATTAAGCCCAGTGGCATTACAACTACATACGAGTGTTGAATTGACTTCATTGCCGGGGAATGCCTCCATCGTGATAAAGAGGGGATACTGACCACTTGCACGGATTTATTAGCACGGTGATAATGATAGATTGGGACAACTTTTTAAATTAGCATTAAGCTACGTCCTCACTGGAGGAAACATACTGTAAGAGTAACTTTTTGTTGTTGATTGCTGCCATTTGTTTACAGCCAATTGTTTACTTAAGTTTGTTTCCAGCTAAGTGTGGACTTAGCTTTAGATTTACATAATATAATAAAATTGATCAGTAGTACATCCTGTGATTAATAAATTGTTGACAAAACGTACTTTCTAATATGGTTACTGGTGACTTTCTGGAAAATTGCCCTTATTGGAAGATTCCTTATCTGTATACAGTTGTTTCATCTATTTACTATACAATTACATTTCTGACTCATCCAATCGCACTCGAGTTGGTAATACAGCAAAACCTGGAAAAGTGACCACCTGTTTATGTTGACCACTTTTTAGTATATTGTTTTTTCTAGTGTATATTTCCTGCATAAAAATTCTCTGTATAGTGACCAGTACAATCTGTCTATTGTGTACAGTGACCAGTGTGTGTTGCCTATTTTGCAATTTTTACATTGTCAATGTACCTTATAAGGTGACCAGACAACAGATGAGTCACATTACATCTTTCTTTAACCCATGGACATGATGATTCTGTACTTTTTGGTTTTGTGGTTGTTTACTACATTTATTACAGTCTACGTGTATAAGTACAGTGTACATGTTCATTTTTTTGATGTAATTCACGCATTCTTTGTATAGTGACCACCTGTGTACAGGGATCAGCATGGCATTTTTTTGGTGGTCACTCCTAACAGATTTTACTGTAGTAGGTTTGAGCTTTTGTGAGGCAGGGAGAAATTACCTGTGATAAACATTATTATAAAAAAGAGGAAGCCTGACTGAAAATTCGTTTAGCGAACCAAATTCTGATGTTGAATGGAGTCGAATCCAGAGGTAAATTGATTTGGTTTGGATCAAGCTGGCTTTTCCAAACTTCTAAAGTATCGTCTATTTGCTATTCCTCGTTGTAAATAATTCTGCACTTACACTTGTTTGACTATTCCTACATTTCAACCATTCTCAAATAGTTCTAAATCTGGTTTGCTGTAAATAAAGATACGATCGAATATCGCTTTGCGTAACTTGGAAATCGTAGACGGATCACTTTCATTACGAATTCTGCGTGAACACTAATCCGAGAGTTCTGCAGTTTTTAATGAGCAATGTAGTCGCGTCGTTTTTTCCAATTAAAAACAAGTTTATGGCCGATTATACATTTAACGAAGTTATCTTAAAGAGGATCTTCCAACTATACTTTTGACTATGGGAATTGGGCTTAAATTGAAATTATTTTTTTAAAATTAAAAATCCTGTTGTGCAGGTAGAAGGTAATTAAACAACTAAGGTATTTTGTGAATTTGGCTTTGTTAAATTGGCCACGTGTCAATTTTTAAGTCTTTAGCTTCATTTTTTACTCGATGATGCACTCATTGATCCCTAGAGGATGCTTTCTTAATTTCCAGTGTGGTGTCTTTGAAAGGTCGCAATCCTGCTCTTTGACTCATGTTTTTTTTAAATATTCAATGTTTTTTTTCCGTGTTTATGTTCTTAGTTCTGCATAGTTTTATTGTTTTTGCAGCCTTCAATCTATACATTGCGCATTCCAATCAAATCAACCAACATCCTACATGTATAAAGCCCGTCACACACGAGGAAAGTTATATCTGGAAATAAATTGCAGGAAAGATATTTCAACTGAAATAATTTTCTGTTGCTGCACACATCAGGGAGCGATGCTTTCAGAATATATCCCTGCAGTATATGCCAGTACTGTTGCAAAGTGAGATGTGGGTAAATAACTTGACAGCACTGCTTTTATTCCATCCTATGACGTTTGTCTTTCCTGATTGGCTATCCAACAGAAGAAACTTTTGCGCATGACTGTAAACCTATGACGTTAGATTCTTTCCAGAGATAGCTTGCTCAGAATAGGATAATTTTCAATTCCGGAAATACAGTAGAACCTCTCTTATGTCAACTAATTGGGACCAGAGGTGGTTGATATATTCGAAAAGTTCATATAAGGGAGGTTGAAATTCCAACCAATAGAAAACCAATTTTAAAAAAATAGGAAACGAGTCAATTAAGTATTCAAAGTTATTTTATCACATGACATGTATACATGTATATCACGTTTGTTAGGCAGGTTGGAAAAAATCATGAATCTTCTTCTGTTTCACCATCTTTATTTTTTAGTTGAAATAGCGGGATTACTGCTACGAGCAGGCTTCAAACGAGGTACCCTAATGTCTTTAATTAATTTTCTTAAGGTTGAGGCCTGCGTCTGCCAAAAAACGCACCGTTTGGTTGGCAGGAGCCACGTGCTGATGAGTTTATATAATAGAGGTTCACATAAGAGAGGTTCCACTGTAATGCAACTAGGGCTGAGCTTATAGCCACCTATTCAACATTATATATTCCAACAATTACATGACTACATCAGTAGGCCTAAACTGAAGAATAATGATAGAAATGACATCAAGTACTGTATTAACAAGATCGCTACATTCTATAATATTTATCAAAATTCACCTTAGTTTTAAATAGACCTATAGATGCAACAAAATGTCCAAACCATTTCTAAAATGGTGAGGTACATGTACGTAATGTTGCGAATGTTCCTAAATCCTAATTCACAGAATTTTACATTTCAACTGGTAATAGACCAGGGTACTAAACTGAAAATCTAGAACTATAGATGCAACAAAATGTTGAGCATTGTTACGTACAGAGGTACGTAATGTTCATAATTCAAAGAATTTTACATTTCTAATGGTAATAGACCAGGGTACTATTACTGAAAAGCTAGACCTATAGATGCAACAAAATGTTGAGCATTGTTACGTACAGAGGTATACGTATAATGTTGCGAATGTTCAAAATTTCAAAGAATTTTTCATTTCAACTGGTAATAGACCACGATAATAAACTGAAAATCAGCCATAAATGACCTCGTTCTCCACTCGATGAGCTATAGCGATTTCACAAACATGACCTAAAATGACGTGTTTTGAACGGCATTTTCAAGCCCCGGACGTGAGCAGTTGGCCACGCCGCAGATGGCGCTTCGAAACGCCGCGAGCCAGGCAGCAGCAGCGCCGTAGAAAATCCAACAAAAAGTCCGCATGCCCGAGCGTGAGTCGATCCATATAGTGAGCGTTTCATCCCCCCTCTCGCGCACTCAGCCTACTTTCTACCCCCCCAAATCGCACAATAGCTAAGTCAGTGCGAGCAGCTGACGGCAAAAGCGACGTAAGCCGACTCAGTGTAGCGTTCGGCGTGCGAAACTGCGAATCCAATGGATACTCACTCGAGGTAAGTGCGAAAAGCGCCAAAAAACCAGCGATATTTTGGGATATTTTTGTGTCGCCCTACGCCCGGGTGTCCACTGTTGGTCAGCAGCTGCGCAGCGATGAAAAATGAGCTCGAGTAGCCTCGAAACTGCTATATTTAATATTTTTCAGTAATGGGATTAACCCGCTGAGAGGCTAGAATTTCGCTCACTTAAACTGAAGCAGGGACCACTTTTGCACAAATTATTTCTTTTTCGAATGTAAAAAAATCGCATATTGCTCAAGTAGCATCGGGTCTTTTTATGGTCTCCATTTACATTATGATTCGCGCGATTTGCTAGCCTCTAAGAAGTCACTCCTACGCATAATTAAGACCTTTTTGGACACGGATGAGCCTATTGCGAAGGCGTCAGGTCAGCAATGGTCAGTTCAGTTAGTTATAGGTAACGCAACAAGGCCCCCACCCCCCTTTTTAGTAATATTGTCAAATCAAACAGTCAACCAAAAACGCGTACGACAAATAGTACGCATTCAGTCCACCTAATCGGAATGGGACAAACATGGTCAGCTCGTGGTCAGTTCGCGTTAACTCGAGACATCGACGAATCATGATTTATAAATCCACGTGGAAATTGCATTCAGCGTACGTGTAAATAAAGCATATATATACTAAGTCACGATGAGTTCACCGATTACGTCGGTATAGCCATCGAGCTGGCCAGTGGTCATTGACGCCCATTTAAATAACAATTGATGGACACGAAGTGGATATAAAAGCTACCCCCCTTCCAACTTAGTTCCAAGTATAAACAGTAAATGTCGCGAACTTAAGACGATAGAAACTTACTTCGTATTTAAAGTGGCGAAAAATCATAAAAATTCACGCGGGGATTCAGCCCTAGCTATATCTGGACCGGTCAGCATCGGTCAGTGCGATTACAAAAATACCGCTCTATACCAAAATTCAGAAAAGTACGCAGTTAATAGCGAGAATTTCTCTGGTTCGAATAAGTTTTAACATACGTTATACCCCCTATACAACCTCGTGAATTCACGAAGAAAATGGTCAGCGGTAGCGGACTGACCAGCATCGTCGTCCGTCAACGCTCGATGGCACGCGGACAAAAGGGCTGTACCCCAATCCCCCTCTAAATATCGCGAGAAAACCAACTCGTTCCCAAATTTTCGCAATGGTCAAGGAAAACTCCCCAAATACCCATCGCAGTGTCCCGAAATGGGCGGACCACGCAGCATCGGTCAGTCAAGCGGTCATCACGCAGCGATGCGGGTTTATAGCTTAATTTTAAGTTTCGGAGCAACACCGGACCCCGTACCGGTATGGAAAATCTGAACGTAAAATCCATTTACGCAAATTTACTTGACCATTACGAGGAAAAATACCCATCCTAGTGTCCCGAAATGGGCGGACCATGCAGGCAGCATCGGTCAATCAAGCGGTCACCACGCAGCGATGCGGAATTTCCTACAGCTTAATTTTTAAGTTTCGAGTCGAGCAACACCAGAACTGACCAGCAGCGTCTGGACTGACCAGCGGTAAGCAAATGGTATGGAAAATTGGAAACTTAAAGAGACGATAAGCAAACGCCATATAGGGCCCCCCTAGCTCCCCCATCAAAAGTGCATGAAAACTAACCTGTTGTCGGACGATGACGAGTCGTTAATGGTGGCGTTAAATCCAGGTTAAAACAGCGTCGATTATATCCAGGTATAAAAACGGAATAAAAACGAGTTGCTTTTGAAAATCGGACGATGAAACAATCCCGCGAATCCGCGACACTGATCCTGGCGGCAGACGCGCGGTGTTCGAGCGGCGTAAAATATCCGCTCTCGGCCGGGCTTTTTCAAGCTAGGCTGTGGTAAGAAGCCCGGTTTTGGCTGTCAGAGGTTGTGCCGTCCACGGTCGCTCCTCGGCCGCCTGACTTTCCTTCGATCGCCGTGCTCGGCGTTAGGATAAAAAAGCGACGTTGGCGTCGCTATCGAGTAGCGAGCTAACTGCTAGCTCGCTTTCTATCCAATCAGACTATTTGCATGACGAGCGGCTAGCCTTTCCCTAATTAATTCGCGAGTGGCCAGATGGCGTCGAGATCGGAATCGGTGGCGGCAACGAGATACGCACCCCGGCTACTATTGGAGACACACCGAAAGTCAAGTGCTTAAATCGGACGCGCGCATTGACCACAGTTCCGGAGTTTTGCTCGGAAATTCCTCAAAGTTGTACCCGAAAACTGTTTTTTTCTTTTTTTTGGCGAAATTAAGATTTAGGAAATTAGGATTTAGGAATAGTGTACACGTAATGTTATCGGTTGACAATTCGGAGCTCGATTTGGTTTTTGTTTTTTTGAAAAATTAAGATTTAGGATTAATACGGCTTATCGGTTGACAATTCGGAGCTCGAGGGGTTAAATCCTGGATAAACATTCAGAAATTCTGGAAATGGTTAAAACAAATCACCGGAAAATTTAGGAATATATGGAGGGTACAATCGGTTGACAATTCGGAACTCGAGGGGTTAAATCCTGCTGGATAAACATTTCGTGGAATCGCTCAGAAAATCTGGAAATTGCTAAAACAAATCACCAAAAAATCGGTTTCGGATATTTCACTGTCCGGTCCAAAAAAACAATTCAGAAATTCCGTTTTGACCCGATTCAGTTGACCCGATACGACGTTGGGAGCTCGCGGATATCACTATTGTCCGGCAATTTCGATCCATCCATTCCGTTTGGGACGAATGACAGCTTGACCGATGGTCAACGGGTGGGTCGGTTACCGTTCATCGGTCAAAACATCCGATGGAATTGACGTAAAACACAAACACGAACACAACAAAATGTTCAAAATCTCACGAAACATCCCCAGTGGTCAGTCGTGACGTCATGGCGTGCTAATGCCGCAACTTGGTATATATATCATCAACTTGGAACTGGTCCGAAAATCTCCAAAATGTGCAGTGGGGGTCACTTGCAGGTGGACGAGCGTCGCAATTAGCTTCCAAGTTGACCGGTCCAGCGAATTGATAAAAGCACGATCTACAGTATGTATTGTTGTTTTTTTTAAATCGTTGTACGGAGCCTCCTTCGGACCTCGCTATTCCCGGCGAAATTAATTAGCGCCGGTGTTTTCTCCGGCACACACCATGTTGGAAGCGTTTTTGGGGCGAGCAGCCAATCAACGGCGCTTCGGCTCTCGTCCTATACATTTTCTCTATTCGGCTAGCTGCTGCCTAACCTAATTACCATAGTCAGGAATTAAAATGTAATGATGACATCGGTGGGCAGGAGGCAGGCGCGCGTTTTCATTGGTCGCATTTACATATGCAAATGGATGGTCGGGGCGGGGAGGCGGAGCGCCGCAGCACCGCTCGGCGGACGAGGAGACCCCTAGCGGATGCTGAACGAAACCCCCGGCTATAGATTTACGAGCCACGCAATAATTGGACATTAAAAAAAAAATTTAGCTCACTCCTCTTGTTTCGGGTGGCGAATTTAAGCGGCACACGCGACGTGGAGCTATACGGCGCTTCCGACGCCGTCGCCGCCGCAATACGGCGCTCGCACCCAACCAACCGGAAGGAAGTGAATTTTGGAACAGCCAATAAGCGGCGATTTGGATGAATCGTCCGTTAAAAGTTAACGGACGTTATCGTTTACGGGAATTAATTATGCCCATTGATAACATATCGTATACAGGGTTCCCCCGGAAATTTCATTTTCAACTTCCCTCACTTTTCCAGGTTTTAAAAAAATTTCCCTGACCAAGGACAACGTGAAAAACTGACACTCCAAAATATATTTTTTACATTTACTAACCACAATTTTGAAAATTAACATAGACATTTTTTTTAAAAATAAAAAAAATTGAATGAAAATTTTTTAAAATGAGAAAATTTTAAAATTTGTGTTCGGAAAATTTTGCAATTTTGTCCTCTGAAAATGTGGAAAATTTGTACTCGGAAAACCTAGAGAATTTTGAAAATTTGTACACGGAAACGTAGACAATTTTGCTAACTTGTACTCGGAAAATGTGGACAATTTTGCTAATTTGTACTCGGAAAACGTGGACAATTGTGTAAATTTGTACATGGAAAACGTGTAAAATTTTGCAAATCTGTGCTCCGAAAATGTGGGAGCTAACCTGACCTAACTTGAGCTAACCTCGTAGAAGTATTAATTTTGGATCGCCATGACTGCGTTGAATTTCCCTGACTTTTTCAAAATAAACCATTCTTGCCTGATTTTTCCAGGTCATTTTCAAGTTCCCTGGCTTTTCCAGGTTTTCCAGGTCTGGGGGAACCCTGTCGTAATAATTAATTGCGCGTTAATTATAGCTTCACAAATATTGGTTAATGACTGATTTTCAGGATCTCGAATAGGCACTGGTTGACCAACTAACCAATTAAAAGATAACGGCTCATTAGATGCATGTATGTTTTGTGCATCACAAAGTATACGCCTAATGCGCTGTTCATGCTCCGATTAGTCATTAATCCGGTTTTAATTGTATTTAATGAAACGTTGAAATATGCTTCCAGTTATATCAACGACTGAACAAATCATCGGATACAAATTTAACGGCTAGTTAAATCCGTTTAGTAATATTTGTTTTATGCATGTTATGCAATAAATGATAACTTGAACATGTACTTTGAAAACTATAACATAATCGTGATTAAAAACGATAACGGTTCATTAACCCAAATCTGACACACATTAAGTACCCCTGAAATGGAAACACGAGGAAATCCACGTGGAAATCCCACAGACACCGCCTTCGATGTTGCGACATTGACTTGACCGAGACTTTTTTCAATGAAACACAACAGGAAAGGTATATAAGTGGTTGATTATCGATGAACCGGACGTTGAACATTGAATTAGTGCTGGTTTCTGTCGCGATGACCGCTCTTTTGTGTCGATGGACAGATGGACTGTCCGGCACCCATCATGGACAAAGCGTACCAGTGAAAATAACGATTTTTCTGTTGATTTTTCCCCCCAACCAAATGCCTTTGTTCACAAGCCCACAGCCAATTATTAATTAATGAACCCCCTTCTTCGTACATCAATTTCCCATAATTATGCAAATGAGTCGAGCGTGGCCAGTGGCCAAAATGCATAAATTATCCGTATAGTTTCCAACAAGAGAAAGCAATGAGCATAAAGTCGGGGGAGGGGGTGATGGGATGAAAAGTGACACATAAAGTGATAGAAACAGCACCTCGAAGACAAATTGCTGACCGATGGTCATCGGTATTGTTTTCAGCGGCTATTTCTACACCCGGAAGCCACGTGCTTCGTCCCTCTGGTGGCGTGTAGGTGAATGCCTCGATTGCACGCTGGACTGAACTTGCCACTTTTGCCAGAGTGGACAATAGAGGCGAGTCCAGTGTAAACACGCTTCGGACATCTGCTTGACCATCGGCTATTTTGGATATAGTCAACAAAAGAATTCAGCGTCTTCAGCGAAAAAGCCAGAAGGCATATAGCACATGTTTTGTGGTTTTTTTTTGTGGTATGCGTGTATACCTAGCTATGATTATAACTATAAGTATCTTAATAAATTTTATAGAAAAATGTTTGCATGAAACTCCTAGCTGCCAATTGCAATTTTCGATTAACCACAAGAATTCTTCGGATTTTGAACAGAACATATAAAGTGTCAGGGTTAATTCCTCCAGAAATTTCATTTTCAACTTCCCTGACTTTTCCCTGACTTCTCCAGATTTAAAAAAAAAAAATTCCCTGGCCAACGATACCGTCAAGAATTGACATTTTGCAAAATCGAAACGGGAAAATATTTTGCAACATTTACTAATGACAATTTTTGAAATTTTGTATCCAGAAAGTGCAGAAAGTTTTGTAAATTTGTCCTCGGAAAATGTGGAAAATTGCGCAATTTTGTCCTTGGAAAACGTGCATGGGAAATTTTGCAATTTTGTTTTCGGAAAATGTGGGAATTTTATGAATTATTAAGTGGAAAACGTAGAAAATTTTGCAAATTTATACTCGACTACGTTGAATTTCCCTGACTTTTTCAAAACAACTCATTCTTCCCTGACTTTTACCAGACATTTTTAAGTTCCCTGACTTATCCATGTTTTCTAGGTCAGGGGGTACCCAAGGTGTACAATAAATGTAAGGTGTGGTAGACAGGTGACTCAACCATTATTGTATTCTTCTACTCGAATCTCTTGACCATGAAAACGGACAGCGACCCGTTTATGCCTTATGGAGTGCTGCCATCTATCGGCAATCTCGTGGGTCAGATTTATTGATCCGTCAAAAGCGGGGAAAAGTACAAGCACCGAATATGAAAATCGGAGTGCATTTTGAAAAAATTACAACGCGATACTCCATTATGTGACGACGTATAACCGTTAAAAACGTTAGTTAACGATAATGGCTGATTTACGGTAATGATAATCTGACAGTTAACATTCGTAGAAAGTTAACATATTTTGACATTGTACAGGGTCTCCCCAGAAATTTCATTTTCAACTTCCCTGACTTTTCCAGGTTTTGAAAAAACTTCCCTGGCCAATGATAATGTCAAAAATTGACATATTTTGCAAAATCTTAACAGGAAAATAGCTTTAAAAATTTATTAATGACAATTTTTTAAAATTAACACAGAAAAATGTTACAAATTTTAAAAAAAAACATTTGCTTGAAATTTTTTTTTGGAAATTTGACAATTTTGTATTCAGAAAATGTAAAACGTTTTGAAAATTTGTCCTCGAAAAACGGGGAGAATTTGGCAATTTCGTTCTCGGAAAACTAGAGAAATTTATCCTTGGAAAACTTGGGAAATTTTGCCAATTTTTCCTCGGAATACGTGGAAAATTCTGCAAATTTGTCCTCGGAAAACGTGGAGAATTTTGCAAATTTGTCCTCAGAAAACGTGGAAAATTTTGCAAACAAATTTGTACTCGACTACGATGAATTTACCTCACTTTTTCAAAAAAAGTCATTCTTCCCTGAGTTTTGCTTACATTTTCAAGTTCCCTGACTTTTCCAGGTTTTCCAGGTCTGGGGGAACCCTGTTGTAGTACAGCAAAATTCATTTTTATCGTTTCGAGCAATTTAATACGTCTTTATACACTGTCTCAAAATTTGTTTTATATCATAAATATATACTCAGGAAAAAAAATCCATATTTCTAATACATCCATTAAGTAGTTTTATAGGAGGGTATTTAAATGTCCGCCCCATTTTTAAGGTTAAAAAACCTGTTTTAACGGACGATTAGACGGTGCAACCCGTGCTAAGTTAATTGCTGGTCTCGAATAAAACTAAATAGTGTGCATGACAAGATCGCTGTCAGCGTCCAGCACGGCTTTAATTAAAGCTAATAAAACGCATGAGTTGGCCGAGCACGTAAAGCACGTTCGCTTCGGTCAAATATTAGAAACGTCCAAGCAGCCAGCGTATAATTATAATGCTACACGAATGACGCACTGGGAATCGTAATTATTCTAATTACAGGCCCCCCAATGACACTAGCGCCACTCCTCCGCCACAAAACTCCTCAAAATCTGCCTAATAATCAAACAGGGCTGAACCCGGCTTTTAGGTGCAGGTGCGCCAAACACCCTGTAACGTCACGCATCGGTCACTCTTTAATCGTGCGGGACACCCCTTTACCAGATAACGATGGTTCGGTCATAGATGGCGCTGAAAGACCTTAGTTTCAAAATTTGAAAATTGCTATGAAAATAGTAGTACTCATCATCATCATCATTGATGTCCTGAGCCATTACATCATCCACTCATCAACTTAGGGGTTATTCAAAAAGGACGTCCTCATGTAGGGGGGAGAGAGGGGGGATATGTTGTGTCACCTACAAAATGTGGACAGGGGGAGGGAGGGGGTAAAACCGACTCGGACGTCCACTCGAAAAAAAAATTCCAAAATCAGTTCCCATGATATAAGGCAGGGTTTCTTAACCTTTTCATCATCATGGACCACTTGCAATATTTAAACAATCTGACGGACACCTTAAAAACTTAAGTGTAGGGCAGGTTTATTATATTATTATTTATTGTTATTATTTTTAACGTCTTCTTGGACCCCCAGTACCCTGATATAGGGGGAACTGATCTTTTTTTCGCATATAGGTGGGTTATAAATTACGAAAATCAGTAAACAGGGTAGGCTACCTCCAGTCCTGAAAAACCTGGAAAAGTCAGAATTTTAAACCTCGATCAGGGTCCATTTGCAGAAATGTCCAAGTTTTTCCGAGAACAAAATTGCAACATTTTCCACCTTTTCCCCAAGTACAAATCTGCAACATTTTCCACTGTTTTCGAGTAAATTTAGATTTGTAACATTTTCCAAAGTTTCCGAGGAGAAATCTGCAACATTTCCAACAGATTTTGAGGACAATTTAACTAAATTCACGTTTTCCGAGAACAAATTTGCAAAACTCAAAATTTTCCTAATACAATTTTTTTAAGTTTCGGACGTCCGAATGGGGGGAGGAGGGGGGGGGGAGTCCTGATAGTTGCTGACTGTAAAGTACTGAGTTGAATTGAATTGACCGGACACAATGCGGATAGGGGGTATGGGGGAGTCCAATTTTGGGCAAATTTTGCGGCCGTCCATTTTGAATGGCCCTTTATCTCATAACATATGCTGTACACGTATATTTTGTTTTCTAAAATAGTTGTGAACAGGGTGACCACAAAGTCACTGAGCAAGTAACAAAGTTCGATTTCTACACATAAGTAATTTTTTGGAAATTTTTCGAATTGTTTTAGTACATTATTTCAGTATAACTTGGAAAATTTCCGAGAATCTTATACACATGTATAAAACTTCCTTCGTATATTATTTCGGTACAAAACCACGCACCCTTAAAAGTTAACCAGTGCTGCCATCTAGGGAAAATCCTGGGCATGTTTACAAAAGGGTAATTCAATTCAACTCAGTACCCTACAGTCAGCAACTAAATGCCATATGGTAGGGGGGACGAGCCCATTTTCAGGAGA